>BGPR01010413.1:0-24689 GCA_013235015.1 Araneus ventricosus | reverse complement strand
TTGGAGACGATCCAGAAAGGGCAAGATGAGATCTTGACGTTAAGATGTAAAGGAGCGAGACGGGCTCCTGAACTCGGAACTTTTCTTTAATAGATGTCGGACGGACATCTAATTGCTGCAGTTATTCTTAATCTAGACACCAGCTGCATTGTACAGTCCTCAACTTTATAGATAGGACAGTCGCTATAACTCGGGGAGTTATTATCGGATCTTCAAAAAACTGGTGTCAATGGAAATGTCTCCAGACGGGTTTATTCGGAATATTCTCCTCGAGACATTTCCATCGACACCAGTTTTGTGAATATCCGATAATAACTCCCCGAGTTATAGCGACTGTCCGATCTATAAAGTTGAGGACTGTACATCATTTCAAATAAGAGATCTTACTTGGAATCGAATGTATCGTCAAATAATTTTATCCGTGGAAAGTGAATTGGAGGAAGACATTTGTAGGTTCTATCTTTTGGCTGTGTTTATTTAAAACTGGTAAACCGTTGGGCATTTTAGCTAAAAATTGCTCGCAGGAATCGGACCGGTTGCTGGAGATTTTCCTGCTTTTTTCTCTAGGCGAAACACACATGTGGACGAGTTTCCCAATAAAATCTTTAAGGAAGGTAACCCGCCTCCGGATATTGGAGCTAAGTTAGACTTTTATCTCAGGTGATATCTAGGCTTTCAATGTCGCTTTAACCAATAGAAAATGACACACCTCCCCATTATCATGATTTTCGATCAAGTGGATTAGGTCTATCATTGATTTTATCCAACCAAATCAGTTTTCCCGTAATATGTACATAAGCGATTATAAAGATGTCATATTTATTTCAATAATATCAAGAATGTTAAATTAAATATTAAGTTGAAAAAAACTGAAAAGGGAAATACGAGAAACAAATATTCTGTTATTTATACAATCCAAGCATTGCTGTAGATCTTCATTTCAAATCAGTTAAAAAGGTATTTAAGTTTTTTGATACATAAAAAGGGAGTATGAAATGCGTTTAAGTAATATAGAAAAAATTAAAATTGAATGTTATGAACATAAACACTCATATTTCTTGCTATGTTTTATAACCGTGGTGGTCCGATATAAGAGTCTTAGCCTGTCAAAGGAGGACCTGGCGTTTAATGGCTCCAAAACGTGTCATAAACCTCACAAAACAAAGTTCCGCCAAACATTTCTTAATATTCACAATGTGTTTTTCCAGACATTTTAATAATTTCATTAGAGATTTCTTTTCTTTAGAATAAAATACTAATGCTAAAAGGTGCAATTAAAGTTACTTATTTCATAAAAAATGTCTTAATAAAACATACCTTTAGAAATAACATTGATTCAATAATTGTTATATTATAAAAAAGGGAATTCATTCATTTTATAAAAGAAGGGAGAATAATTATTGCTTTATAACTAGAAAAGGATAGATTTCCTCTGAAGTTTCACATTTACATTTAGTTGAACAACATAAAACATATTTTTTCGCGGAAATCTCCGATTTCTGGACTCGAATTTCAAATAAGCTTCAGAAAGTTATATTTTTCTTATTTAAGTTGACAAATCGTTCGTAGTCCATGTGTAATTTTTCATAAAAAAATTATTCAATTTTTGTTTTCTCGTATGCGAAGTATTGTAGTCGTCAAAAAAACTCCGTATTTTGATGAATCTTCACGTTTTAGACCTCCCTGAATCCGAAGAACACAATTTTGGAATTATGTCTGTTTATCTGTGAACACGATAACTAGAAAACAGTTTGAGCTAGAAGGATGAAATTTGGTATGTGATGTTTGCACATAATTTATAGGTTTCCGTCAAAGTTTGGAGAAAATCCGTCCGCGGGAAGTCTGTTTATCCGTGTTCATGTGAACACGATAACTCAAAAACTTAAATAGCTAGATAGATAAAATTTGGTACACAGTTTTATCATCAGGAATGTAGGTCCGTATCATATTTTGGACCAAATCCGTCAACATTTTATATAATATATGGGTGCCAAATGTCAACTTCTCGCAATAATAGTTGTCGCTGTTTGCAACTTCCATTTGAGACTCAGTTTTCATAAAAATTTTGAAAAAGAAGCATGTTAATAATATTCGAGAAATTAGCAAAGCTTAAAAGATGAGAAATTTGAATCTTTTAAAACTCAAAGCCCATCTTTAATCCTGCTTTGCATAAAATCCTCTTTCCTAATTAAGATTAAAGTGATTTCAGAATGCTAAAATTTGGGAAAGTGCATCTTAAGCATAAAACTAATCTTCTTCATGAAAATTAGCCTCATAAAGTTTACGCAATCGTCGGCATTTACCGAGGAAGTGAAATGTGAGAAGAGTCTCAGTTTAAAATATCCTTTGCCTTTAATTATATTTCAGATTTACGTTCCTTATGTCATTTTGTTAAAACCTTTAACTTGATTTGGTTTTAAGAATGGACTTCAGGTAAAGCTTGTCGAGAAATTCTTATTACTTTGTGCGAACGAAATTTAAAATATTATGATTTGATTTAATCTTTCTTTACCTTTTTACGTGAAATCATACTTACACTTACTTCAGAAATACTGTCTCAATAACGATAACAAAATTGATATTTTTGTCATCAATCTCAAGGAAGGGCTGCAATAACCTTTTTATAAAAAAATTGGCGCTTAATTTTTTTAAAACTTTGTTCCTTTTTATTTCATGAGTTATGTCAAAATCACTTTAAATGCTTTAAAATACAATCAAATTAAATTTTAAGCATCATCTTAAAAGCTTGGCGTCTCGTTTCGGAGTTACTCTTGAGCTATTTCAGGGCCAATATCGTATTTTAGAGCCGTGGTCAGATGACGAGGACGACGCATGTGGTATCATCTTTCTACAAATAACCATATCTTATAATCAAGGGACGTTTGAAATCGATGGATTGATGGTATACCTGTCCCGCGTACATGGCTGATTCTAGGGCTTTGAATCCGAGATACTACCCCCTAGACAAGGCCCCTGAATTCTCATAAAATGCACATTTTTGAAAATATAGTGTTGAAATTACAAAATTTAGTAAAATAGAAATAAAAAGATTGTCGTTTCGATGTCTTCATCTCAAATATTGATAAATATCTTCTGCAACAATGATCGGTTTTGAGCTGAAGAGAAGCAACTGATGAAAAGATTTATCATACTTATTGATTTTAATACTCGTTAGTAATGTATTACGAGGAATGGAAATACTCTTTAACATTACTTCGAAAGGTAAAGATTTTCTCAATTGATTTCCATTTCAGAATATTCAATCATTCAAAGAGATAATTGCTTATTATCTGTTTGGGTATAATTATTGTCATTATGTTGTCAATTAACATGCAGTTAAGTTTCTCGTCTTAAAATTATTCGAAAATACTGATTATGATACACCAAAATCTTCGATCATATTATACTCGTTTGACTTTAAGGAACAAAGAATGTTCTTGTCAAGTTATTTAAATTTCCTTTCGGTAGGAATAATAGCTAATTAGCACAAGGTTCCGATGCATCTTTTCTCCACAATTGGCGCTTAATATGGTTTCAGGAGAGATTGTCCTCTTTTAAACAGCATGTCAAACAAAGGATTCAATAATGTTCAGTTTGCTCGGTGCTGGAAGATCGTAAACATTATGCAATATTTGCTCTTGATTTCCAATTTAGAGCCGTCAAACTTCCTGTTGTGCTTTTACAACAATGTGTAGATGTTGGAGAAGGTCACGGCTTCTGTTTAGAAACTTAACTCTTTTCAACGTGCGACATTCGAGCACTAGTAATTAGTAGATACACACCTCCAGGAATGAAACTCGATGATTTTACGATTTGTAGTTTTAAACTGTAGTGAATCTGTGCTAATTTTGAACAATCTAAATTTAATATAATGCATGAACTTGATGAAAATTTCCTTCCTAACATATTTGTGAATGAAGTTCCGTTTTTCAAATTCATATTTATATTATGTTGTCATGCGAAAGCTGATTTCTGATTTCTTACGTTTCTTTTGTAAATAAACTCAATTATGGCATTTACGTTCACTTTTCTAGTGCAGTACCAGCCATTTAAGAAGTTTATTGTTCTTCCATGAAGGATTCGTTGATACTTATTTAAATAAAAGTCATTAGAGAACTTCAATTTGATTTGCAAAACAAATCCAATACTCTATAGTAAATGTCATGCAAGAGTGCCCAAACCACTCAAATGTTACTGATTAGAGAAATACTAAAATATTTAGCAGCCAGTCCTCCGCTAATTAATTTGTGTTTCTGGAATTTAATAAATGACTTCAAAACCACCTCCTGGTTGTTTACCGTATATGAATTTTAAATTATTTCATCATTGCTATATTAAAAATGACAGATGCATCGGTCTTCGATATGTTAGGTAATTTAGTTCAGAAATTATTTAGATGCAGTTATGAAGCAGGAACCAGCGGTCATTTCATGGGTATCGGGTTCACTATTGCAAATTGTTCTAAAATGTGTGCAGTTTTCTACGCAAAATTGTACCAACTTCAATCCGTTTCCCGACGACCTACTTATAACGCAAAAATTAATTATTAATTTAAATTTTTTCTGCATTGTTTTGTTTTAAAATGAGTGTTTGGAACTGATTCCCAGTGGAATATTTGTGACCCTTTTGATGTGCAGGTGTTAACGGTATGTTGGAACCAGTCTATCAGAGCACTGGGTGACATTTTAAACGTGGGCCTTTCTTTATTAGAAAGAAAAAGGTACTTATATGTGCGTGACGCAATTGTTCTTGGAAAATAAAAATGTGGAAAAGAAGGAACGGAAACACAAATATAGTATTTGTGACAAATACTTTCGAAATCCGAAAGTGCAGCTTTGTCCTATGAAAATGATATTTCAGTTAAAAAAATGTTAAGTAGATATATTTCGAAATTCACATATTAAGCAAACATCGTTACAGCGCTTATCAAAGAAATAATGAAATCTCAATCACCTTCAAAAATATGAAAGATAATTCTAGGAGAAAAACATTCCCCAACTTAATTCGCATCTGTTTTTTTTCCGAGACAAATTCTGTGATGTTTATTTTCTAATTTCATATTCTCTGTATTTATAGGTCAAACAATTTCAGTTATAATAAATTTAAATCTGTAAAAAAATCCAAAGATAGAAGTTTTAAGAGTTGTTTTTCTATTTTTAGTAAGATAATGCGTAGATATTATTCAACAAAAATAACCTGTAAAACTCCATTCCGAAACAAAATTGCCTATTTCACCAAGAATATATTGTGACAAAATTGTCTTGTGGGTGGACATGAATGCAATCCAATAAGCAGGACTTAAAAAAATAAAGCTTTTTATTTTACAAATATTCTAGGAAAAGAAACGTAGCACAAGTATTAAACAGCACTAGTAAGAATCCACAACAGAGATTATCATTAAATCTCAATACAGCGATCAAAGGTTTCTTATTAGCTCACCAGCTTGCTTGCTGATCAAACTCCAACTGACTCTTCTTGGCTAGAGAGCTTGCTTTTATACTTTTCAACAGGAAGTGACTTCATTATGTAGGAAGTGATGAAATCTCTAGAAAATTCATGAAACCAGTAGAAATAGATTGAAAGTTCGAGGTCCTTCTAGAAGATTCCTTTTGACGCCAAAGTCGCCAACTTTGCCGCCAAGGCGCCAAAATGGTCGCCAAATTTATCGCCAAGATTATCATCTCAAGGAAACGACTTTATAGCTTTGTAATATTGCTCCCCTCTTCAAAGACTGCACGTCCCGGCAGTCTCATTACATAGAACTATGATCAGTGACCCTGTATGGAGCCAACCGATTTATATGGATGACTTTTAGCTTGGCGTTGGGCGACCTCTGTACTCTGTAGATAACATCGTTCAGTTTCTTGACAACAGTATACGGTCCTTCCCAGTTCTGTTGTAACTTGGGACTCAGGCCTCTCCGTCGCTTTGGGTTATACATCCAGACTAGATCTCCCTCCTCGAAATGGTGGTTTGTTACTCTGGAGTCGTTGCGAGTCTTCATTCGTTCCCTGGATAGTTTAACTTGCTCTTCGGCGGATGCTTGCACGCTTTCCAAACGTGCCTCTGAATTTGTCGGGGAGGAAGGCGTATCCCTCGGTCTTCCAAAGAGAATGTCACAGGGGAATCTTAGAGTTTGATCAGGAAACATCTCTACTGGAGTCCGTCCAGTTACTGACTTTCCTTGTTCTGTTTTGAGTCCTTTACGGGCTCCGCAAGCGTGGCATTCCCTGCACCATTTTTCAACGTTGGCGCGAAGTCGGTCCCAGTAAAATTGCTCCCTAGTTTTAAGCAAAGTTTTCATGATTCCAGAATGTCTTCCACTTGTGTTATCATGAGTCTCTCGTAGAACTTCTTGAATTCTGCTCTTCGGAAGAATTAGTTGTCTTCGATAAAAGCCTCCATCATCACTCTCCCACTTGCGATATAGAACACCATCTTTAAGATATAAGGGGTTCCAAAGAGCCCAATATTGTTTGGTTGCAGGACTTTCACGGGCGATTTCTTGCCAAGATGGTCGATCCGCCGAATTTTGTTTCAACTTCAGAATTGGTCTAATATCTGGATCTTCTAGCTGTGATTTTTGGATCTCACTTAAAGACCATCTGTCCTCTGTTGTCATGGTCAAGGCTTCCACAGAAATATCTGTTTCCTTTCTGAACTTCTTTTCAACATTCGAACAAGGTTCGCAGCCTTCAAAACAGAGTCGTCGAGAGAGGACATCCTTTCCATCAGATGTTCTTTTGCGATTTTGTGTACTGCCTAAAAACAAAGGAATCTTCTCCGATCCTTTCCGTATCTCGTTCTTCTCCAGGTCTACAATAAATTTAAATTTTTGAAGAAAGTCCAGACCGAGAATACAGGAATCGGTGATTTCAGCTACGTAGACTCTATGTTGAAATTTTCTGGATCCACATTCGATTGATGCATCAAGTTTCTCTTGTATCTTTGCTTTTTCACCTGTGGCAGTCTTAAGGGTCATGTTTGGAGCCGTGTAAATAAGTCGTTCCTTTAATTTACGAGCTTGGTCTGCTCTTAAAAGAGTTATATTCGTGCCTGTGTCCACCAAAAACAAACACGGGATATCACAAATCAATCCTTCCCGATAGAGTCCATTTCCCCCTCCACTAAGTGCGGAATCTTTCAGTCTTTCTTCAGGGGATTTATTCAGATTAGGTATCTTTCGATCCGCAAGACGACCGCAAGTCAATTTTCTTGAGTAGACATCATTCACTTGGCACGTCCTCTGTACATGCCCCTTCTTAAAGCACTTCCAACAAGTTACGTTCGGATTTCGAGGAGGCGTGTTCTGTTCAGCAGCAGGACTGTTCACTAATTTTTCCAACGCTTTCAATAGAGATTCGAATTTATCATCTCTCTCTTTCCAAATGTCATCCTCTGTCACTATTGACCTTGCGTGTATAGAGATCTTCGAAGCAGTTGTCGCAGATTCAAATTTCATGTTATATGCCAAGGCCAATTTCAAATCCGTAAAGTCCATTAACCTTGTTGGAAGTTGCGTTTCTTCATCTCTGATGGCATCGACGAAAAACTGGACAGCTAAACTTTCCCGAACATCCAGAGGGCACTGGGCGTAGGCCAGGCTTATGAGTTGTTCCACATCGGCAGCCAATTCTTGAAGGCTTTCTCCTGGTTTCTGCCTTCTTGTCTTCATTTCAGGTCTATAAAATTGTGTCAGATGGCCGTCTCCAAATCTGGATTCCAAAGCCTTCTCGATGGTCGTTAAATCTTTCAACTTATCAGATGGAATTCCTTGAAGAACCTCCACCGCTGATCCTCGGAGCCTATGCCACAAGTTGACTGGCTTTCACAAAATCCGTCCATCCATGTAGAGCTGACGACGTCAAATTGAGTCTTAAAGACTGTCCATGATGTTTGTCCGTCAAATGTCAAGGATTTTATAGTCGGTCTGGGATGCATGAATTCTGGACTTGCCGAGAAACTGAATGGTCTATCCTCGAGCTCACTGAGCCTCCTCTCAATCTCTCTGATCTTCCCTTGAACTTTGTGCTCCACCTCCTCAATCTTCCTTTTAACTTCGCTCTTCACGTCCTCGACCTTCATTTGAACTTTTTCCTCTACTTCATCAATCTTTCTCTGGACCTCGCCCTTCACTTCGTCAATCAATCCTTTCATTTCTTCTTGTCCTTTCTCCATTCTCTCTTGTCCGGATCGCATCTCATCCTGCCCAGCTTCCATTTTCTGCTCCAATCCGTCCTGTGCAACCCTCATCTCTTCCTGTCCAGCCTTCATCTCTTCCTGAACAGCCTTCATCTCTGCCATCATGGCAAACAGCTTTTCAAATTGTTTTTCCATCGATCTGGTCAAAGGTCAGGTCCCTGGCATTCACAGGAAAATCAAAAATATCCCACTTCTGACACCAAATGTGACAAAATTGTCTTCTGGGTGTACGTGAATGCAATTCAATAAGCAGGACTTTAAAAAATAAAGCTTTTTATTTTACAAATATTCTAGGAAAAGAAACGTAGCACAAGTATTAAACAGCACTAGTAAGAATTCACAACAGAGATTATCATTAAATCTTAATACAGCGATCAAAGGTTTCTTATTAGCTCACCAGCTTGCTCGCTGATCAAAATCCAACTGACTCTTCTTGGCTTGAGAGCTTGCTTTTACACTTTTCAATAGGAAGTGACTTCATTATGTAGGAAGTGATGTAATCTCTAGAAAGTTCATGAAACCAGTGGAAATAGATTGAAACTTCGAGGTCCTTCTAGAAGATTCCTTTTGTCGCCAAAGTCGCCAACTTTGCCGTCAAGGCGCCAAAATGGTCGCCAAATTTATCGCCAAGATTAGCATCTCAAGGAAACGACTTTATAGCTTTGTAACAATATCTAGTATATAAACTTATGAACACGATGTGTCATAGTTTGTTCCGAAATTTAAAATCAATATTTCTCTTATCCTCATTACTTACTAGTTTGTAAAATTGTTTCCTAATAATTAATTTTCATAAAATATATTCCTAAAATAGTGAGGGAAGTCATAAATAATAAATGTCTGCATGTCTATTCAAAAAAAAAAACTTTTAAAAATGTTTTCCTAAAATGCAGACATTTTCTTCAAGATAAAATCATATCTTTCGAGTTTGTATCATCAGCTCAGAATTTGCAAAAAGTAAAAATTTGGTAATAAATCATTAAATTGTTCCTAGATATCTAGATTATTGTTTACCAAATACGTCCACAGCCTACGATGACAGTTGAATTAATTATATTGAAGCGTGTTACTCTCTGTAAAAGTTGCTTTCCAGCGAAAGTACTATATTACTAAGAAAGCTCTGAATAGTGATTTCACAATGTGAAGGATGAAAATTCATAAAAGATTTTAAAGCTAATTAATAATTTGAAACGAACAACATTAAATATTCATTAAAAATATTCAGAAGCTATTTCTTTACTATTTTCTAACTATAAGTTATTGTTTAGCAACGGATTCGGAAACCCTCCGTGCTTTTGCGCATGCGCCGGGTGGAATTATTTACCAAAAAAATAGGGCGAAAGTGAAGAATGGAAGGATGATGTTTAAACTTTAATGAGCGTGATCTGACAAAGAACTCCGGAAATGCGCTCATAAGACTCATTGCTTGACACCCCTTTCCGGTGTAAAATCGTCGAAAAGTGATAGTCTCGGAATCCGTTGCTGAACAGTAGTGCTATATGATAATAATACAGCTATGTATTTGCAAGAAGAAAATGCAAGTTCGAATGCAGCTATAATAATATTATGAAACTTACTTAAATGCAAGAACTTACATTTCATAAAAATGCAGATAAATGTCCTTTAAAGCATTAAGCAGCAGAATATAAATGCTTACAAAAAGGGAAAGTTCAAGGACACTGGAAATTACTTGCAATAATTCGTAATCAATCAAATTGTATTTTTGAAGTCTGGTAGCTTTCAGTTTCATTATTTTCCCCGGCATGAAGAAATGGAGCAATTTAGCATAATTAGAATGAAAAGGGAATCCTCTATAGTCTCAGCAAACTTCAAGCATTGATTTTCAATAAATATAATTTCTAAAATTTAGCATAAAGATAATCAAATAAGTTAAATTAGTAAATTTATTTTTAAATTTGCTTTATTTACTAATTTAACTTATTTGACTATCTTTATGCTGTATCTTGTATTTTTCTGTTTGTGCAGATTTTGCGCCTTTCGGTTAAATGCTTCCCTGTATTTAAATTTTTAGTTTTTTTCAGTTTTTTTCTGTTTTGATCTTTTGTTTCCAGATGGAAGATAAACTTAATTGGTTTCTTAAAAGTTTTTATGATGGTGGTTTTTGTGTTTATGCTTATATCTAATTATGTTTATTTTTTCTTTCTGAAAATCCTTTTGTTGTTTACTTATCTTGTTGGTCTTGTGGTTTGGGAATTTCGGGCTATGAAGAGGTTTTGGTTAGACTTAGGTCAAGCCTTTTACAGAAAAATTTCCCGATTTATTTGAATCCATTTCGAATCTAGTCTACAGCCCTTGAAAAAGTGAACTAGAATGGATTCCTCGTCTGTTTAATTCGATTCTATCAGAGTTTATTTCGTGGTTTCTACTTTCTTTGAAGAGGCTTAGGTTAGACTTAGGTCAAGCCTCTTGCAGAAAAATTTCACAATTTATTTGAATCCATTTCAAATCTAGTCTATAGCCCTTGAAAAAGTGGACTAGAATGGATTCCTTATCTGTTTAATTCGATTCTATCAGAGTTTATTTCGTGGTTTTTACTTTCTTTGAAGAGGCTTAGGTTAGACTTAGGTCAAGCCTCTTGCAGAAACATTTCGCAATTTATTTGTATCCCTTTCGAATTTAGTCTATAGCCCTTGAAAAAGTGGACTAGAATGGATTCCTTGTCTGTTTAATTCGATTCGATTCTATCAGAGCTTATTTCGTGGTTTTTACTTTCTTTGAATTATTATTTCTAAAATTTAAATGCTTTCTACTTTCAATACATCTTATATTCGGTATCGAATTCATTTCCAAAAGCTATTCAAAATTCATTGTATTTAGTGTAAACTTAAATCAAAAGAAATCTTTACTAAAAACTATCACAGTTCTGTTTATATAGTTCATGACGTATTTTGTGCATCAACCTTTTCCATGTACTGTAAAAGCAGTTAAAATCACGTCCTATAAGCTTTGAAGAAATGTCTTAGCTGTGAGTGAGCAGAATCTCGTAACATGACTTTTACTTTTTTCGGAACTCAACAAAGTTTTATTTTATTTAACAGTTCGTCATACCTTCGGGCAAAAATATCCATTTCACTCCTATTCCTTTCCTTCCAACGCATTGCCCTATTTTTGTTTTATCTAGACGTCACTGTACTTAAAGAAACAAAATAGAAAAGAAAAATTAACTTCTGCTTTCTCCAGTGTTCGAAAGAAAGAACAGTTAATAATGATCAAACGGATTTTTTCTCAGTTTTTCAATATTTTATCTATAAAACCTTAGATGCCTCATTTTACCGCGTTGAATACGTGATTTTTTTAATGCCTTTTCTTTAGATGTAATTTACTCCGACTGCATTAGTGATTTAAACGGTTTTACCTCGGCTAAAATAAAGCTTTGAAATTAATACGCTGCGCTTAAAACGAGATATCGATAGTTTTTAAAAAAGAAAAGCCATCATTACTGAATTATTATTTCTGTACTTTCTAGTTTGCGTGTTCCTGAAATATATATTTTGCTTAAACTTTTCTTTATAATTACTACAACTTATCTATCATTTTATAAGTATTGTTTATACTTTTTTATAATAAAACCTCCACCCTTCTCAACGGCCAATTTTGTTTGGCACAGAATTTTTGGCCCATAGACATAATGTTAAAATAGACCTTAGGAACGGCTGGTTTGGTCGTCCGTTCTTCTTCAATGAAATACATTCCTCCTGTCTCTTCTTTACGGATGGAAATTTTATTAAAAGAAAAGGACGGAAAGAAAGAAAGAACAAAAAGTGCATACATTCAAGAACAACACGAGAAATCAGATCGAAATGAATCATTCCTTTTCTAATGTGAAGAGAAAAGTTAAATTCGGGCTCTATCGGGCTTGAGCGTTTAAGAATTAATTTGTGTCTTTCCGGTGCTAATTAGGATTCTGTTAAAGAAGCTGTTGATATGGGTTGCGACCTTCAGCCAATGAAACTTTCAGCTCAACAGAATTTAAATAAAATAAATTATTTTATTCCCCTTTCCTCAACAACTACCGGCGAAACTACTAGGGACTTATTTGTCCAATTAATTAAAAAACCAATTGAAAAAAGTTTCCTATGAAAAAGAACAAAAATAGAAAGATCCAAGCAAATACGATTCGTATCTTTTTTATTTTAGAAAAATCAGAAAATTTCGAATAAAGTGGTTTTACTTTATTTGATTTTTAAAATTCGCTGTATCAGAAATGACGATTTAGGGGTTGTTTGAATATGTATTTTGCATTTCCAAACATGGAACTCCTTTAGAGCGGTCAATTTTCCTTGGAAAGAAGGGTAGACGTTGTATAGATGTTTGACTGTATTTAAAATTAAACCATTTTTCATAAGTAACTTTGAGCTCTTTCTTTCAGGAATTATCTCTATAAACATCTCCCCTCTAAAGTCTAAGCTTATTTAAAACTTTTTAACTACGAAAGTGTTTTATAAGTGTTTTAACCCTTTGCAATGTTAGGGCGAAACGTTCGATCGAAAAGGTGCCATTTAATTAAGCTTGAGCTTTCTTTTTTGTTTATAAATGCAGGAAATTACGCGTAAAGCATTATTTAATCATTGCAAGAATGTACGAGCTAGATTAATTAGTTTATTCGGCGATAGATGGAGCTACAATTCTGTTACAAGCAGCGACATCTTTTTCTTAACAAAACTCGAGTGCAAGCTCAGAGCGAGAGAGCAGCACCGCAGCAGTAACCATGTTTCTTCTTTAACTCTCTCTGTTGGCCAATCACTTTTGGCGTTTAAGCCGCCCGATCTCCCGGCCGTAAGTAGCATGACCCGACTAACTTTCTCATGGCTCTTCAATACTAAATCTTTAACATATAATCTTTAATTATTAATCCTAACCTGTAACATTTATCCCCGGTTAATCTGGCTCTAATTAAATTATGACTTCATGTAAATTATCATTAACTCTGTGTACATATATTTCTTTCCCCCTTGTAAATTCTCCCTAGTATTTTTATAAATGTTTGTTGTATTTAATCTTGAAGTCTCCTTGCTTATTTTAAGTAGTATTTTGCTTTAAGTTTTAACCTGGTAGAACCCTTAAAGTCCCCTAGACATAAACCCGAAACCACTTACCCCTTAAAGGTAAACCCTTATGTGGTCATTTTGTTACTTGAACGGAATCCTACATAAATATCATTTACTTACCGAAATACATTTTGTGCTGTTACAAATGATGATTTTGATAGCTTGGTTTTTGTTTCAAGATGGTTCAGTTATTAAAAGTCTCAAACTATAATGATGAACTTCCATGAAAACAGTAATAGTATTAATGAGTCATTAAAAAATTATTATATAACTGTTCAAAAATATAATAATGGTTTGGAAGTGATAACGTCTTAAGATCTGTTTTTTACTTCATTTCTGATTATTTTCAGTAATTAAATCTATTCTTTAAAACTGAAGATCAAGAAGTTTTAATACTATTTTTTTAGAAATGGATAGTTGATCAAACTTTAGGAGAAACGTTTAAAACGTTTACAGATAAAATTTCATACAAAATCTGGGTTCCCATTTCAAAAAATGAGATTTCAGTTTTATGTTATGAGGCTTCAGTTACATGCAGATCATTTTATTATTTAAATTTTTTAAAAATAAAAGCACTGGAAACATATAATCGACAACTGTCACCTGCTATCTTTTCTATCACCTGTGTTCAATACAATGCTTTAAAAACATCAAAAATCAATGAATCCATTAAATTATTTGAAACCATCTTTAATAAATTTTGATTTTTCATTTTGGTCAGTATTCTTCTATAGGAATTTAAAGGGAATGGTTGTGATGTTTGAAGAGATATGGAATCAGATTTCAGAGACCATTTTTTTACATTTTCGTAACAATGAAACCTCTAAGTCAGCTGGTATTGATGTGATCTCAGATTATAAATGCATGGAGAAAAGAAAGCGGAAAAAGTAGTCTCGAATAGTATTATAAAATGTATCTATAAATTTATGTCAGTTAACGTGCAACTGCACTAAAGCGGCCAAATCAAAGCATTCAGCTATCGATATACATAAAATCTTGGTTAATGAATATTACAGCTGAAAAGTGGTGATGTTTTCTGAACAAAAAGAATTCTATTAAAATATTCGAGCGCAGGGAACTTTGTTCCTTGACAGTAACTTTTAGGATAAACTCATTTGTTTAAGGTAAAGGTGAGAATTACAAAAGTTTATAGGTTATCGGTTCCGGTTGAATAATTTTCTCAATACGTCAAATGAAACTATATAGATGATTTCAAGCGAACGATTTTCATTTTTTAAATAAAAGGTTTATATATTGTAGTGTTGTCATTATACTGCGTGGAAATTTTTATATAAAAACCTTAAAAATCCTTTATTCTGTTTATTTAAGGGCTTTATAATTTATTTTTAATTTTAAGGGCTTAATTATTTAATTAATCCCTTAAAATGAAAAATTTCTACATAAATAAAAAAATAAACTAGTGAAAAAGGAAAATAAAAAGCTACCCATAGTAAAAGTCAATAATTATTTTTAAAACAATATTAATTAATTAGAATGATACTTGAGGTGATTATTAATATTTTATTCTAAATAATAACAACAACGATGCATTTTTCTACATATGAACAATCAAATACTCAGGAAAGTCATGTTTATAATATCAATGTATTCTTGAAGATTTCGTGAAGTTGTGGTTGAAAACTAAGACAAGTTATGCGATAATTTTGTTTTTCAAAAATGATGTCATTTAATTGCTGAAAACATTTGGATCAAGTCACCATGGCTTTTTTTAGGCAAAGTTGATTTTTATTTTGGAAGAAATAAGGAAGCTTTCCATTTTTATTTTACACTTTATTGACATCATTGTACAGTTCACGTTTTAACATGTAACTTTTCGAATAAAACAAATTAAAAACCGTCACATTATCAAACACTAACAAAGAAATAAAATATCACATTAATTTTTTTAAAATACAACGTGTTTTACATCACAAAGAATTATCACAGTTAAGTTATGGAAAATCATCCTTTAACCAGCATCATGAAAATCATGCAAGAACCACACAAATACACAGTAGAACATGCAGATTTTCGTAACAGAACAGCAAATTCGAAAAATAAAACTCTTGGCTATTGTTATGATCATTGCTTAATCTCGGTTTCAAACACATTTTTTATTTGATAATGATTACAAGGTATATTTATTGTAGTGCTTGTTAAGAGCAGGGTTCACAAACATTCTATTCACACTTTGCTTAACTATTACATAAACAATTAATTACGGAGATCAACGAAATTAATCTGAGTGAGATGTGGTGAGAAACTCAGTGCTTAACAGATGATAAAAGTTCATCCTTTCAGGAGCAATAATAATTAAACAGCTTAATTATTATGGTAAATATTTTCAATTATTTTTAATTAAAAGAATAATTTTAACGTACTTTACTGAAATACTTCAGTGTTACTTCATAGCAAAGAAAATACTCTGAAAATGATAACACAAAATAGAACTGGTATATTTATTTTCTATTTGCTTAATAAATGATCCTCTAGATTAAGAAATATCTTCAGTTTTAAACTGCATAATTTAGACTAGGAAAATTTAAGCAAAATACTAACAAGTAATATGAAAAAAAATATTTAAGTCAGTTCCTACTATGTATGAACTTATTAAATGTATTTGAACTTGAGTGATAGTTTTCGAGATATAATAAAAACGTACTGCGCATGCGCAAAAATATGGCTAAAATATGGGGTGCTTCGATGATCCCATGGGCCATCCATATACCCAAGAACCAAGTCTGTAATGTTAATAGTTTTCGAGATATAATGAAAAACGTACTGCGCATGCGTCATGCAAAATATGAAATGGCAGACAGACAGACACACAAGAAAGCGAATTAATATTGCATTGTCATCTAGTTCTGAGCTATGTTTAAAGTTTCAAGTCTCCAGTTCATCAGGAAGTTAGTTTGAAATCGATTGCAAAATTTGAACAAGATATATAAATATAGGGAGAGTGTGAACTAATAGTAGGAATTGAAAAAGGAGTGTTTGATGTATCACTTATACATCAATATTAATCATCTTTGAAATTTAATGAAAAAATTTTCTTCTGTTTTAAATTATAATTTATGCACTAAAATACTAGAAAAAAGAATTTCACATTTAATTCATTGATGCCATTCAATTGCTTTCAGTAATTTAAATTACAATAGAAATTCAAGAAAGGTCCAATTTTTATTGCATTGATAAACCTATTATTATTTATTATTATTATTATTATTTTAAATGAAATATAATCATCTGTTGTTTTCAACAATCAAATAAAATTTCTGAAACGACGAAACAAACGAAGTACTTCACAGCTACCGTACAGGCCAGAATAAAACTAACTACGACAATGGCGAATCCAGGAGAGTGTGCTATGTGGCTGCAGCTTCCCCCAGAGCTAAACCCGAATTCTTGATTTTATTTAAAATCATTAGAGCTGTTTGTTCTTAATCTAACTTTAAAAAATAACGTGGCAACGTTGCTTCTTGGTTTGCCAGGCTCGAATATTTTCCCACTTTTGTAGTCATTCCATTCGTATTTGTAGCGTTGTTGCTGTCGAAAACATTTTTGGGCTAGTTATTTCATTGTGTTTTTCATTAAATCATCGAAAGTATTGTAGTGTCCTTTATGATTCGCATTGCCAAGTGTGTAAAGTCTGTAAAGTGTTTTTGTTCACATAAGCCATGAGGTTTGACAATCGTTACGACGATACAAAGAATTTTATGTCCTCAGAACCCCTGACCCAAATCCTGGATTCGCCACTGAACTATGTACAGTCTACATAGAAAAAGATTGATTCAAAAGCATTACATCAAAAACTTTCACTACAGTACTTTCTTCTTATCGTACACATTCCATACTTCGTACAAATGTTTCAGCTCAAAATGGATATCTCGACAGACAACGAACACTACCTGTAACTCTTATTCTAAAAAATGAAAATTCCTCTTCGCAGTCCGTACAAAGTTGGTCGTATAAAAATCGAGTTCTTTGATCCATCTTTCTGGCACCGCGAACAAAGCGAGGATGCACAGTTTTGGTCAGAGGTGTGGAGAATGAAAGTTGGGTGATGAAAGGTACTTCAATAAAGAGGCAATACCACTTTGACTTAGGGATGGGAAAAACCTACCGGGTGAAACCGAAAACCGTTTTTTTTTGTTTCGGTTAACCGTTTTTTTTCGGTTATATTCTTGCCCCGGTATAAACCGGTTATTTTTTAAATTCAAAAACCAGGGTGAAAAAAACGGGTCGGAAGACAGGCTCGATTTTAGGTTCGATTAGACCAGTGGTCGGCAAATCGCGGCTCTGCTACGAATCGATCTCGACTACGTAAGATTATTGTGATATCTGGTTTAATTTAATGTTAGTAGCTAGTTTAAACCGACTCCTAAAAACATGTTTCTTGAAAAGAATTTGGCTCTCAAAAGAAATTTAAATCGCTGTACTGCTGATCTTTGGCTCTTTTGACTAATGTGTTTGCCGACCACTTGACTAGACTAAAATTTACCAAGCTATAAAGCTTTGAATTTCATCATCTTAGGCCTCTTCGAGGCGTCTGTTGTTTGGCGGATTACTGAAAGAGTCTTTATAAACAGATAAATATTGGCGAATGGATTGATTTCCTGCCAAAACAATACTACTAAAAAATTTGTCGACAAACGTCGTCTGTTTTTTGTAGTCAAAAATATTCATCTTTAGTCGGATGTTCTGTGGTGTCCGAAAGATTAGTACGTAAAGATCTACGTTGGATGATGTTGTTTCCAATGAGAGATGTCGACTCACGGATCAACACATTGCTGAAAGAGTCTTTATGAGAAGATTAGATGATAAATATTGGTCAATGAATTCATTTCTGGTGAAAACAATGTTAATAAAAAATTTTGTCTATAATACTTACTCATTTATTATTATTATACTTATCATTTATTATTATTATACTTATCATTTATTATTATTACATATTCTATTAATTATTTATTTAGAATCATTACTTTTTACATTAATTAAGTATTGTATTAATACTTTTTGTATATTGTAATTAATAAAAAATGATGCCCACAAACTTTGCTTTTAAAAAAAACCACGAAAACCGGTTTTTTTCTGCAAGACCGCCATCCCTACTTTGACTATACATAAACTTTTAAGCTTTCAATGCACGATTTTTTAAATTTCAAAATAAAAAAATGTTTCTGGCATGGGAAGTTCACATATAATAACGGAGAAATACACAAAGAAATCAAATTATAATTGTGGTATTATTAAATTGAATTTAATGAACGTATAAAATTACTATTTCTTTTTATAAAACGATAACAAGTATTTTAAAAGTAATATCAAATGGTAAATACCTGTAGAAACAATTGATGAAACCATCAAAGATGCAAAAGTCCTTTCAAATGGTAAAAACTGCGTCATTATGTCAATAGGTGTATCAGGAATTAAATAACTGACTACCACCGACTTATCAGTAGGACCTGTGCTGTCCTAGAAAATGGAATGATTATTATCCGGTCTCTTATGATATTTCTAATCCGATACAGTATGTTTGAGTGAACAAAAAATTTTCTATTTATTATTAATATGAAAAATAAATTACGCATCGAATTTGATACACTATGCAGTGAAGGGTTAAACTCTTACATTTTGACGGTACTTGAAGATACCGCTTTAGTGAAACATTTATATCTTAGTAATACGATTGCTTTTCCTGGCGGTACTCACAAGAAAGCTCAGAGTGTAGCCCGACAACAGATAAGGGATAGAAATTGAAGGCGGTAGTGAAATTATTTCAATTATTAATTAGATTATTTTAATTAATTTTAAAGTATTTCCCCTTTCCTTGTGATTTTCTGAACTAAGACTAATATAATGATCCAAATATACAATTAATTTTGCTGGTAAATTAACCCAGAGTATAGAAGCTTAAAATTAAGTGAGGATATTTTGCCGATATAAATATTTGACCTTCATGTCCTGCAGGGTTCCTAATATTTAGCCGAATTGTAAATATGTGAATGTTCGATAGTTTTATTACTAAACATACAAAGATCAAACAACAAAGCACAATCCGTTGTAGCTCAGCAACGGTAAACACTAGAAATATGAAATATTAGTAGATCAGAGGATCCCAACCTTTTTGTTTTTGTTTGTGCGGACCATCTGTTGTGCAAAAACCATTTTAAGGCCCGTCAACTAAATATAAAAGTATATATATACATATAAAATTGTAAATATAATATTTTAACAGTAAAAATAATTTTAATTGCGAATTTAATAGATTTAACGTTCAAATTTTAATTAAAGTAAATATTAATTATGATCAATTGCTCGGTACCTTACCGAATGGAAATAGAGGAAATCAAATGCCTTGGTGAAACTTGCCAGCTGCTATCCGACCAAGACCATCTGAAGCTTAACACAAGTGTATGCGAATTGCTCTCTACGGCTTAATATTATGGCATAGCTATCCTTGGAATTTCCTCCAAAAATTTTTGTGAAAGCATCCACCAATCATAACTTTTGCTGATACCTTGAACTATACAATCAGAGTCAATCCTCAATTCTGTAGTTTTAAGAAAAATTTAAAAATTCCTACAATTTTCAGGTTCATCATTCGAACGAAAACCAATTATTAATTACTGTTTAGCGTATGAAAACATTAACATGCAACACCTAAAGTTTCCTTTTCGTTCTGAAAAGTTGAGACCTTTCGTATTTTTTAATCTGCGTTCCAAAGTGGTATCAACCTCTGTGAAGCAGCGATGTCGCGAGATTATCTCAGGTAGTAGGACCAATAGGAGTGATGGATGGTCGCGAGATTATCTCAGGTAGTAGAACCAGTAGGAGTGACGGATGGTCGCGAAATTGTCTCAGGTAGTAGGACCAGTAGGAGTGATGGATGGTCGCGAGATTATCTCAGGTAGTAGGACCAGTAGGCTACGTTGAGAATGACGAACAGAAGCGGAAAGACGATTCGCGAGAACTTGTCTATCATGAGTGCCTGCCGTTCCAGAGACTCCGACAGACGGCGCAGCGAAGGCGATCTGGCCACTTTGGTTCCGTTCGGCATTCGAGTCGAGCCCTGGAAATAAAAAAGAAATCTGTTGCGAATTTCACAAAAATATCCAAACATGGTCCAGATCATTTTTTTAAATAAAATTCTTCATTCGTTCCTTATACATATGTTCTGGCAGTATATTGATTCCTCTACGTGCAGGCTGGTGGCATGAGATCGATACGCAAGGTTTTAAAACTGGATATCACACCAGATACCTAAGACGTCTTAACATATTCGAGCGCCTTGCGCTAAAGTAATATAGCTCCCCATCAGAACAGTCCGGATATCATTGTCCGGACACTGAATTGTCTCCAAACCACATCTTTGAATGTCCTGCTATCTTGAGGGCGTGGAAGGAAGTCTGCTTCTACCCTGCGGAAGAACTATACGTCGACAAGATAGTACAGATTGCTAAGACTGTACTTTATACTCATGGTTTCATCTGACTGACTCGGTGGACACGTCATCATCATCAGAACCGTAACCAGGAATTTCAGTGCCTATGGCCAAACGAATGTTTAAAATGTTTGTTTATGTTTATTCTTTTTTTGCGCGCACCAGATGCCATTGTGTGTATTTTTTATGTTTATTCTTTTTTTGTTCATATTCTAGTATTTTTATTTTGTATTTTATTGGAAGTATGCATTTATGTTGCATTTTCGTGCCATTCCGTTTAATACAAAGCTCAATGGTTTTCGGATTTTTATGTTAAATGATGTCGTGTTAAGAAAACACGTTCCTTCTCTTGACCATTTTTTTTTCTCCTGAGAAGGGGTACAGGAAGTATGATCCCTTCCCCTCTGATTTTCTGGGAATTTCGGGTGGGGTGTTTGACCTTTTTTTTTTTTCTTCGTCCGTAAAAAAGAAACTTCGAGAACTTTCTCTGACGTGGGTGGTTTGTTGACCAATGGTCTTTGAGTTGGGGACTTCGAAAAGAGATTTTTTTGGGTTGCTAGGCAGATTGGAAGCGGACGGGGTCGAAGTCATTTGGATGTAAAGGAAAAAAGGTTTAAATTTCGAGTGGTGGCCTTCGGGCTTGCCACCGCCGGTGTGGAGCGAAGAGACGCCGTAAGTTTTAAACACTTTCGCTAAATACTGGAGGAGATTAAATCACGATTGTTTGTTCGATAGACACATTTTGGCGAGATTACGTGCAGCGACCAAATGAAATTGGTAAATTGCGCAGGTCTGGGTCTCAAATTAGAGATTGCCCAGCAGCTGAAGGAAAATTATATGTAAATTCATAATCCTGGCCGGAAATGCTTCGTAACTTTTAAAATTAGTTAAAAAAAAAAAGGGAATCGTAGTTCAGTCCACGTAAAAGGAACGAATGATCATAAATGTAACTTTCTGAAAATCTTTATTCACTTTTGCCAAGGCAATATTGGGGAATAAGGAATATGTTTGACGCGGAACTGTATGTGTGAAGGTGGGCTCAATTAGTATGCATATGCGGAGATTAGACACCACGAGTATTTCCGGTTTGTGCTATTAGCTTGAATTTGTGAGATGGTGCAAATGAAATGTTTATTGTTTGGAAGAAAAATTGATACATTATTGTTTCGTGTCATGGAATGATATGTAAAATTTGATGAAATAATTAATACTTTAATCAAGATAAATCTCAAGCAAATGATATTGTTATTAAAGGTAATTGTCTTTTTTTTATTATTGATGAATTATTTTGGTGCAATGAATAATTATCTGCATTAGATGACATGTGGTAACAAAATGATTTTTATGTGTGTGTGTGACTGTGCAATGTGCACAAATACATCATTGCCATGAAATAGTGATTTTTATTTATTGTTTATTTTTTGTCAAGATGTTTGCGATTGCGTTTTATCCAGCAAATGGCTGAAATTATGCTGTTAAATTATGTTACTTAAATTTCTTTTATAATTCTCACAATACCATAAAATAAAAGATAGCTAATCCAAAGCAAATGCCTGAATGATGTGTCTCTTAAAAATATATGATTGAAGTATATCTTGCAAATGTCTGATTGATGTATCTCTTGAAATTGAATGATGTTCCTCATGCTGACAAAGCTTCCTTAAGGCACGGTCTGGATTGAACTCTTGGTTATAAATCAAACACAACGCGATATTTACTTGACCTCAGTAGTCAGGCTTTCCTTAATTATGAATAATATATATATAAAATGTAAGATAAATACAAAATCTTCAACACGACAATGATTCATCTTGTCCTTTATTTTTGTTCATTATCTTGTATATATTCTATACATGTTAAGTAATACTAAAAAACTCAATGGCTGTATACTTATAAGTCCTAATTGTATTTTTGCTCTTCATTTATTTAAGAATATAATAAAACAAATTTTCCGGCTCAAAATTTAAATAAAACCAGTATATTAAATTTTGGTGCGTCCTTAGATCAACGGCGGCTCTGGGCTGCAGCCAAATTGGCCCATTGGATAAGGCGCCACCGCACATTTCCCCATTCAGACTAATGTCCAAGTGGTTAATATGATAAGTAGCCGCCACGCATTATCAGACAGAGCTTTATCCCTTTGCGGAAAGATAACTTTTTAGAACACTGAGATCAGGTGGCGCACTTTATGCGCCATCTCGTTTCTTCCAACTCTACGCTTATTTAATTGCACATAACTTTATTTTGTATTTTATAATAAGATTAGAGGTTGAATGGATGGATGATACAAACATTTGTTTCGAGTTTGAGTCTCTATATTCTTCGTGAACTGGATTGTTCTCCAAGTCAGTCTCGGAATCAGTTTTTAGGTCCCTGTACTCAGTCACCTCTCCATCGAGATATAATGCATCAGATTCTCCCTCAGCTGCTATTTTCTTGCTTAATTCTTCAAAAACAGCCGAATATTGCTCTGTGGGGATAATTTAGGTGGGCCACTCACGGAGTCTCCATGCAAACGACACAACCGGTCACTTCAATACCCTAAGGCTACTGTGCCTAGCCCTCCTCCTGCTTTCGAAACGGGACCCCCGATCCGCATTCCCGAGAGTTTCACTTCCCCCTCCCATTTTGTGGTTTTCTCTTTTGTGAGGGAGGCTTGCCTCCTCTTTATCCACAATCGTATTTCAGTCTTACGGTCTAGTACGCCGAATGAAAATCCAAACATTTCGACCACACCGCGCCAATTCTCATCGGATTTTGGCATTGACGACGGGTTTTGGAGCGACGCGCTAAAAATGGTGTGGAACAGTCTGACCGTCAATGTCCCGCTTGAGACAGGCTGCAGTCTTTATATATAACAGAGGTAGTGCTTGATACCTACCTCCATGTGTATGAGCTGCACGTCGTTGAACAGGTGGTTGGCCATCCGCTCCCTCTCCTCCGCCTGCCCCATGACAATGTTGACGATGGCGTACTCCATGAGGGAGGAGAACACGAACAGGGTGCAGGTGGACATGAAGATGTCGATGGCCTTGATGTAGGAGACGGGGGGGAGGGACTTCTGGGACTGAGCGTGCTGGGTGGCCAGGGTGAGCAGGGAGGTGACGCACAGGGTGACCCGGGCGGGTACAGCGTCGGCCCGAATCCAGAACGAGATCCAGGACATGATGACGATGAGGCAGGTCGGGATGTAGGTGTGGAACAGGTAGTAGCCCAGGCGGCGCTCTAGTGTGAACATCACCTCGATACAAGTGAAATTTCCTGTGCAGATAACACAAAATAAAATATGTCAATCATGTTGTTCTTAAAGGATAATTTTAGAGACACATTTCGAAACCGTATAGTAATCAGGAGTGGGGAACCCTTTTGCTCTGAAAGGCCTCATTAAATTTCAGCATTTGGGCAAAAGACCGCACGAGCACAATTTTAAAGGTTGTTGTTTGGTAATTGTTATTATAATTATAGACAAGTATATTATTTCAAAACAAACTGAAAATAACTGGTGAGGCCGCATTAAAAACTCAAAGAGGCCGCAGTTTTCCCACCCTTGGTATAGTACAAAAATCAGGAATAGCAGTTCTTATACTACATTCATGTTTGAAATGATAAATATTCAGCATGTTGTGGTCTGTTGAAAAAAAGCCACACACGAAATGAGCATTACGTGCTTACATTGAATTGGCCTACCTTTTCCTAGGTACGGAAGTTTAAGGGTCTTATTAAGAATATTCAGTGTTGACATCACTTACATCGATGACATTCCATCAAGTCAAGAAGTTAATGCATTCCAAATAACGTTGCAGTGCATTGGGTTACAAAAAATTACCCAAATGAGTCGGAATCAATGGCAAGAAATAACATCGTTAAGGTATTTCTATTTGAAGAACTCGTGTGAAGTAACATGTCAGAGAAAGAAGTGCTTCATTATCTTCAACTTCCTGCCAACAAACTACATTTTGAGTGAAAAAGTC
>BGPR01010412.1:35837-52598 GCA_013235015.1 Araneus ventricosus | reverse complement strand
AGAGTTGGCGCCTTCGACTTCTTTTTAGGAAAATCGTTTGGTTTTGAAACTCCAAATTTTTCTGCCTTTTAACTTTTGTAAAATTTGGTATTTACCGAAATCTGTAGAAGGGCTTAGTGGAAATTTCATTTGCTCTTCGAAATTATATATTCGAAAGATGTTTCAGCATGGATCAAAGTAGAAAAGGATTTATTGCTTTGGAGAAGCGCGAACTAAGCTGGTTATAAATTACACTGGTGAAAGAAATTAAGAGAATTTGCATATTTTATCGAATTTCATGAAAAGAACTGAACTGAATGTAAAACCACTGCTTCTAGACGAAAATGCAAATCTTGTACGTCAAATACGTAAGCCTACACGTGTGTGTAGGCGGAGCTAGTAGATAAACAGGCTTGATTAGCGCGCTTAAGGTAAGACGCATTTCGTTCGCTAGCACACCTCGGAGAATTTCTTGGTGTTATTTTGCAGCAATCGGTAAAATTCAAATTGTAACAGTAAAAATGAGTAACCACCAACTTTTAGATGATGGAATGAGGTGGCGAATTGTGGGGAGGCTAGAAGCAGGCCAATCTCAAGTCCAGATTTGTAGAGAGTTCAATTTAACGCCCAGCGTCGTGTGTAACTTATGGAAACAGTTCCAGGATACCGGATCCATCGAGAGAAAGCCTCGGCAAGGTCGTCCAAAAGCCACCACGGTCACAGAAGATCGTTATTTGTCCATTATAGCGAGGCGTAACAGGGGTGCTACAGCTTCTCAGCTCTCTCGTGACTTGTATGCAGCCACAGGAACCCGTGTATCAAGGGTGACTGTTTCCAAAAGACTTCATGAGACAGGGTTGTTTGCAAGAAGACCTTCTGTTTGCGTCCCGCTCACTTCTACGAACAGGAAAGTCCATTTAGAATGGTGCAGAGAGCATAGAGATTGGAATATGGAACAATGGGTGACCGTTCTCTTCACTGATGAGTCCCGGTTCAGCCTAAACACCGATTCTCGCCGTACGTTCATATGGAGAGAACCAGGGACCCGCTACCTACCCTCCAATGTCTGCGAAATCGACCATTATGGAGGAGGGGGTTTAATGGTCTGGGCAGGCATCATGTTGGATGGCCGAACACCTCTACATGTCTTTGAAAGAGGCACTGTGACTGGTGTGAGGTATAGGGATAACATCTTGGATCCCTATGTTCGCCTTTTCAGGGGTGCATTTGGCCTTGAGTTCATTTTAATGGACGATAACGCGAGGCCACATAGAGCTCTTCTGGTCGACGAATTTCTTCAGAGTCAGGATACTCGCCGGATGGATTGGCCAGCCAGATCTGCAGACCTCAACCCTATAGAGCAAGTCCGGACGCTCTGGGGACGGCAATTGCAACTCGCAACCCCCTCCGAGAACCATCCAGGAAATGAAAACAGCATTGTTCAACGAGTGAGACCAATTACCACAGGAAATGATAAACTGCCTTATTTCAAGTATGAAGTATGTATATCTGTAAGAGGGGACCATACCCCCTATTAACCCATTTTTTTGTTTATTCTGCAACCGCTGTTTCATAACTTCAGACTCCAACGAGTGTTACGCACGATCATGCGTGTGTATTACAATTGTTGAATGATTATTTGCTTTGTATTGTATCAATGTATGTACATATCAAATTTCATTAAAATCGGTCCAGTAGTTCTAGAGATAATCGACCAAGTCTGCAAATTCTCTTAATTTCTTACACCAGTGTATGTTGAGGGAAAACCTCTTTAGTGCTTACTAAATTTAAATTTACGAAGAAATCAAACTACAAAATAATTTTGAAACAAGCTGAATAATATTATTTACTTTTTTCACTTCTAAGCTAATTCCGGAAAACAATGCACTTGAGAGAAATGCTTTCTTTTTTGCGAATAAAAATAAATAAGTTTTTACAATACGCTTTTGTTAGAGTGCTAAAGGGAAGAAAATATTTTTGTTATCAAAAATATGGTGGTCAAAGCAAGACCGCAAAATCGCTAAGAACTGACAGATACACTCTCAGCAAGTTGGAAATTTAATCACAAATTCTAATACTCTCAGAGACCACAAACATTTTATTTTGCTTCCTAAAAACGATGTTAATGTGAGTATGAACCCATGAGGGAAAAATCAGGGCTGCCATCTGTTGTCTTCATTAGATATTAAAACTGCCTTTTTTTCTAATATATCAAGAAAAGACTACCGCCTGGCTAAAAAAAAAGAGCTTAAAAAAATCGAACCTACTGTAATCCAGAATGCAACGAATGTCAGAAGGTTTTTCATTGTAGATTATAGTGATTGTAAAATATTTAAGTGAAGAATCATATTAAAAGAGATGCCTATGTATTAAAACTTAGCAATATTTATTTTCCATCACACTCCAGCAAGATCCGCTATTATACGAGCGAGCGAAAACCAAACAGGAGATAAAACATATCTATCACAAACTCCGTCTCAAGGACAAAGTGACGTAATCCTCCCGCTTGGTGCCAGAGATTGCTAAATACGCATGCGCATAGGGATCAGTTTTGAAACGAATGCTTAACAAGTATGCGATTATACAGACCGATAGACAGTCAACCCGTTGACGGATTTGGCCCAAAATTTTATACGGACCTACATTCATGTCGATAAAACTTTGTACCAAATTTTATCCATCTAGCTATTCAAGTTTTTGAGTTATAGTGTTCGTATGACCGCGGTCATACAGACAGACAGACTTCCCGTTGACGGATTTTGTCCAAAATTTGATAGAAACCTACAAATTATGTTTAAAGACCACATACCAAATTTCATCCCCGTAGCTCTAATCGTTTTCGAGTTCTCGAGTTCACAGACACACACACAGACAGACATAATTCCCAAATTGTGTTTTTCGGACTCAGGGAGGTCTAAAACGGGGAGATTCGTCAAAATCTCGAGTTCGAATTTTTTGACAATTGCAATACTTTCTCTTTAAGTAAGTAAAAGAAAGTAAAAATATTCATCTTGTTAGTTAGTGTAGTTCTTTGCAGTCATTACATCATTTATATGTCAATATGTCTGTATTATTGTCTGTGAACACTTCCACAAAACTGTGAGATAGTTGTAACGACTATAAGTAGGGTTACCATACGTCCGGATTTCAAGCTCACGTTCGGCCTAGTGTCCGGATCTTCAAAACGTCCGGATTTCAGCCAGTAAATATGGCGACAGAAAGATTTGGAAGAAGCAGGAAAAATCTGACGTCGTTATGCTAATGAAAGAAAATTCATTATTTACGCTGTTTAAGTCCACTGTTCGTGAGAAAGTGGACGAGTCTCCTTATCCAAGCGACAGTTCAAACAGAGATTGTCTGTCTTGTTTTAATTCTGTGTTTCATCGCTATAATTTTGAATTACCAAATATTGATAGGAATTGCATCTCTTTGCATTCTGACGTCTTAGGGTATCAGACTGGTTTAAAATCGTCGTTTTCGATGAAATTATCAAATTCTTTTATGAGTTAATTTTGTAGCCTGTTTAATAAGCTTTCTAAAACTGTCTCACTTTTTACTCCATGTGAATTACAAATGAAGTTACAGTTGTTTTATTACTATTTTTTACAGTTGTTTTATTACTATTTATTATTATTTTTTGAGGAAAACTGGCGATAGTAACAATGATTTCTCAAAACGTTATTCAAGTATTGTTATGAAATTTTCTGAGATTGTTTTCTGTAATACGCTTGATGTTTTCCTCTAAAAACTAAGGTCAATTTTAAAATCAAGTAATATTTTTAAGTGTTTAAACATAAACGAAAGGCATTTTTTATGAAAAATTACCAGTTTAGTAACTATGTTCGGCTATATCTCAAAACTATTTTGAAGTGCAAGAAAGATTTTAGAGCATAACACAGATAACCGTCATAAAATTGTACTCCTACGAGGATTTATGTATATTTGGAATATGATTTTGTCTATGGCTGTTAGCGTAAAGCAAATATTTTAGTCATTTTTCTAAAAATTTCTCAGTTTTTAAAAAAAATATTATTTTGAAAGCTTAATTTTACAATATTTTCATAGTTTTAAAACATATGCAGTTGTGAAAAATAACATTAAAAAATATATATAAGTTATTTTTCAAAAAAATATCTCCGAACATAGTCGGATACCTTAAATGTTTTTTGACTTTCTCAAACTCTAGGCTAGTGTTATGAAAGAGGATAATTGGTGAGCAGCTTTTAGAGTTTTATACTATACTTTGACCCCTCAAGACCCTTCAACATCCCCCAGCGTGTTCGGATTTCAACCAAAACAGTTATAGTAACCTTAACTACAAGGCACAGGGCCATGAGGCGGAGTTCTGACTGTGAACACGATAGTTCCAAAACGTAATTAGCTTTACGGGGATAAAATCTGGTATGTTGTCTTTACACTGAACCAAAATTGTCATTGATCTCTGTCAAGGCAGCAGGTATTCTCTTGGACCTTCCATGTCCATGTGGTAGGGTACTGGAGTCAAGTCTTGACTACGCATAGCTATCAATCTAGGATAAATATCTATTAGCAATATGTAGAGGGAAAGTATTTACAGTTACCATAATTGCGTTCAATACATTCAGATATTAGTCACGAGACTGAGTGTCCGAGGTGTCACGAAAAGCACTTCCCCTTCTACGGAAACAACTCAACCCTACAAGAACCCTAGAGAAATCAGAACTTTCTTTCCTTCTTCAGCTGAAAGGCTGGAGCGTTGCACGTATAGTGCTATCGTTAAACCTATTCTTAAAAACTCCTGTATCTTAACTATGTAAATATTTTATCTAATTAAACTCTTTGGTATTCATTACAGAGGAGCCCTCTTCATTGCATTCATGATTGGTTTACGTTTTCGACATTGCGAGTTTATTCCTTTTTAGAATGACTTTCCTTCAGCGTCGAACTTACGATTCGGCAACTGTGAGTATATATATGATTTGTTAAATATCTTGTTTTATATACTTCTGATGACACAGATTGTCGAGACACGAAGGAGACACGTCTGGACAGAGTCTCCGCTCGCATTCATCTGACGTCCCAGGTGTAGTTCACAGTTAAGAAGCAAGAAGACCCCAAAATAAGCAATCCCAGAAATCCCCAGTGCGTCGTTAATCACATGCGGTCATTGGACCACCAATGTCCATCTTCACATCTAGAACGCATCTGGGAATGTGATTAGCATACCTTCCCAACAAGGGTTTCTCTGAACGACTGCGCTACAATGTGAACACGATAACTCTGAAACGCAAAAAGCTAGGTGGATGAAGTTATCATATAGTTTTATCATTAGAATTATAGATACAAGTCAACTTTTAGGCCCAATACTTCAACGGGTTCATTGTCTGTCCGTCTGTATATCTGCACTTATGCGAAAGAGATCACCTGGAAACGAAATGACTTTTACAGAGGCGGTTCTCACATTTTTTAGACGATTTTAATGGTATTTACGTAACTATTTTACATAGAATTTTGTTTCAAATATTCAACCAGATAACCCTTATTTTTAACAATATTTCTACATCGTAACTTCGTCGACAATAAGAGCTTCTTAGTATCGAAAGAGGCATTTTGTCCCCTTCCTCTTGAGCAGCTTTGTAAAGTTCACAAAGGGTTGTAGGACGATGTTTGGATAATGCTCTTTTTAAAAGACCAAAATCTCGAAAGTCCATAGCAGGAATATCAGCGAAGTGTATTAATATACCCACTTCTTGGTCTATTTATCCCAGGAAATTAGCAGGGAATTGTGATGCGTGGCTGCTTGCTTTATCTTGATGCAGTTCTACAGATTGATGCCATTGTAGATAAGGAGATTGTATTTCATATCTAAAGATTTGGGGGCTATTGGCTTCGTTTGTAAGCTAACTATTCTGTTGTGAGTGTTAACCTAAACTCTGCTTTGTTTTGTATTTGGTAGATATTTTCAAAGACCACAATTTTCAGTTTTAACATTTTTAATTATTTTTTAAAACCTTTACACGATGGTCAAATGTACACCATGGTGTTGTACCTCTGACCGACGGGTGTTTGGCCTGCACTTATTATGAAAACCATAAATGTAGGAATTGTATTTTTCTCCGTCTGGCTTCAAAGCGTAAGTTTAATTCCTTCCTAATAATATTTTTTCACTTTCCGTACAAGCTCATTTGAATACTGTTGCGTCAGCGGAAGGATATCGAGAGATAACGATCCTGCGGTCTCTTCGTGCTAATCACGTGATGAGTGGGTGTTTCTCCGTTAAAAAAACCAAGTGTGATGTTTGAATAGAGGGGAGATGACTTTTTGAAATCAAGAAGAACGGTTATGCGGTAGATTGGTGAGCGTGGGCAGCTACGGGGGTCTCTTCCCTGTTAGCACGGCGGCGATGGCGATGGCTGTAACTAACCTTTAAACGTGGTGTAAGTTGATATTTAACTAAGTAACTAACAAACCCTAAATCTCTCTTGTCTTATCTGTAAATAATCATGTGTAAATACCGCTCTCATATTAGGTTTCATAAATCAATAATTTAGTTTTGAACTGCTGTTTCTCCTCCTTAACCTTTGGTGCATTTTCCCCTAGAGTGCCCTTGATCATGCCCGTTTTTGTACGATTTATGTTGGCTCCGGTCGAGATGAATAATTCCTATATAAATGAGAAAATGACTTTTAATCAAATAAAACAATAAGATAGTTATTTTTGATTAAAACTCAAATTTTTATACATAAAAACATGTTATTTACACGATTTCATAATTTTAAAAAGATTAATTCATTTTAAAATGTATTCATTACTCTACTATTTAATGAACATCTAACTTTATAATTTGAAAATCTGTCATTATTTTCCCTGCACAAATTTAATTGCAGCATCCATAACTTCCTGATTTTTTTCTTGTTACTCCATTGTTGTCAATTATCCTAAAACCATCGTTAATGTTCATTTGTATAGTTTTTAAAAAAATAAATGCGAATTGATAATCAATTCTTTAATATAAAGGCATTTTTTTTATACTGAAACTTTTATTTTGTCTACCAATTTGCATTCACTTATATAATTTAGGAAAATTTTATATCCCTAGTTTCCCCTAAATAAGAAGTATTTAGAAGTACCTCTGGCCTCGCCAAAGGAGCAACACACCATGGTGGTCAAAGGTACAGTTTCACGTTTAAACCTCTACAACTTATTTTTGTTTAGGAACAGAAAAACCAGAGTTTGAAGATTATTAGTCTGTCTATAGTATGTATACACTAATATCATGTTTCAAAAAATGTTATGAGGCAAAATGTCCGTAATATTTATTTGTTAGAGCTGAAATCAGATAAATATTTTTATTCAGCACAGTAAATATTCCTTTCAAACAGCAACAAGCTAAATTCAGTAAATGGTGGATGGTATTTGTACTAAACACACAATCTTCTAAATTTTGTTCCTAGTTGCCAGCACAGACTCTAGTGGTCAAAAGTACAATCGGTCAAAGGAACATCACTCTTCTATGTGTTCCTCATAGTATGTGGAGTTGATCTTAACACTTTTCTCCACTCTGTTTACTTTTATTTTGCCATTATATGAAAAACCAGAAAAAGGCATAAATCCCTTAGATAAACTTTCTTTGGATTCTTTGAACCATGTTTTAAGATCCCCCCCCCCCTCTTTGATGATAATAAAGTATCTTTCTTTACTTGCAGTAATTTAAATAGACCCAAAATTATTTTTAAAACATTTTTCCATTTTTCTCTTGATAAATGCTTTTCATAAAGAATTTTGCAGCGCTGTGTTAAACGATATGACGCGGAGAAAGACGATGAACATTGCATTTTTGGCCTTTTTAAGATTCAAATCAATGCCAATAATTTTGATTCAATTGATACTGAGCATTTTAATGAGTTTTCAACAAATGTTTGACTTGGAGGAGTTTCTTTTAAGATTATAGATCTCACCTTTGAAATATTCGAAGAACTGTGTTTTTTTCCTTTGGATACGTTTCTGGAAAAAATTTTCCACTAGAAGCCAGACTTTGACGATTTTTACTTTCTCGTATACGAAGTATACAAAGAGAAAGTATTATAATCGTCAAAAAATTCGAACTCGAGATGTTGACGAATCTCCACATTTTAGACCTACCCGAGTCCGAAAAACACAATTTTGGAATCATGTCTGTCTGTCTGTGTGTCTGTGAACATGATAATTCGAAAACTATTAGAGATTTAGGGATGAAATTTGGTATGTGATCTTTACACATAACTTGTAGGTTTCTATCAAATTTTGGACAAAATCTGTCTACGAAAGTCTGTCTGTCTGTCCGCGGTCATGTGAACACTATAACTGAAAAACTTGAATAGCTAGATGGATAAAATTTGGTACACAGTTTTATCATCATGAATGTAGGTCCGTATCAAAGTTTGGAGCAAATCCCTCGTAGAGTTGATGGTCTGTCGGACTGTATAATCGCATACTTTTAAAAATTATATCTCCTAAATCCTTTGGCTTAGATAAATAAAAATTGGTATGACGGTTGCTACAACTAATTATAGATCTGTGCCCAAATTTCGTTACAATCCGTTAAAAAAAGGCGTTTTAATTGCATATTCAATTTTTTAAATCCGATTCTTCATGCGCATGCGTACTGATAGCTATCTCTGCGCACGCGGAAGGATTACGTCACTTTGTCTTTGAGCTGGAAAGAATGGAAAATCGGTACGCATTTCTTTGAATTTGATTCTTACCTAAATATTTCACAATCACCATGATCTACAATAAAAAACCTTCTTATAGTCATTGCATTTTGGGTTACAGTAGGTTCGATTTTTTTATCCAAGCGGGGGAAGGGGAAACAGTACCTTTTTGGGGAAGTATACGAGAAAGTTTAGGGGAGGCCACTCCCGCTTGTTTCTTTTCTTATTAACAATATTACCTATCGCGGCTTTAGATACCGGAAAAACCACGGTTTTCTCAGAATCTCTGAATAACTGAATAAGAATAACTGTCTTCGGAAAGAGACAAAAACGCAGGCTTTCATCCATCACTTCTTTAAACCGCCATTTTGCATGTAAACAAAACTTGAAGGCATCAGACGGTAACTTATACTTACAAATACGTATATAACTGTTGAGGAAAACAAACTTTTCCAAGCAGGCGAGTTTTTTCTATTGCGGAACAAAATCTACTAAAATATGTGCGAACAGCTTCTGTACAAATAGAATTTCGTATGTTTGGTATAGATTTTTAAATTTTGGAAATTTTGGTTGCAAGGAAGATCATACTTCGAAGCACCAAGTCAAGGGCAGAATAATCCCGCTGATTAAAATTGTGTTCCCTTAAGAAGGTTTTTCTGCAGAACTGCTCGTTTCTGAGCTGACGAGCCGCCATTAGTTTTAAGACTTATTAAGAAAGAAATGCGGTCTTAAATCTTCGATGATCAAGCAGTTCGCAGCATAACGATCCTTGTCCGCTGAATGGGAGCCGAAATCTGAGTGAAAGGGGATTTTTTATCCGCGAGAAGACTTTTGTCGGGAAACTGAATGAGCGGAGAGCCATTTGCGATGAGGATTTGCCTCTGGGACAAAAAAAGAGAAGAAAGAGATTCAAATTGAGACGTTTTTCGCGGAAGCAATTGAATGAATGAAAGAAAGAAGTGGGGGCCTTTCAAATCAACAGTTGCTCCCAATTTTCATTCTGCCGACGCCAAATTAGGAACAAATTCTTCGGTGGCTTGAAGAAATAAAATCTTCCCGTCTTCCCCTGCGGGCTCGCCTTTGATTTCCCTTTTTTTCCTCCGAAAAACAAGGGAAATCATTCGCAAAATGGATTCGTTACTGCGATGGGAAGGAAGGAGATTCCCCACAGGATCTCCCTGCACGAACAAAGATTGAAAAGACTTCTTCCCCGAAATGCTGTGATTTGCTTTTATGAAATCCATTTAGGGATCGTAAATGTGAACTGTGAAGGGGTTTTTCTTGGCATATTTTATGCCAGTTATCTAAAGTGTTATGGATAGATCGTTTGCTTATGTAATGGCTCATTTGAGCATGTTGATTGAAATCAGTGCTTTCGTTATGTGTTTAAGATACCTTCGAAACGCGCGTTTCTCCGATGCTTCTATGCAGGATAAGTCAAAATAAAACTACCTGACTACAAAGCTTTCCTGTGCTACAGGTAGTTGTATTTGTCTGAAATATACATACTTCAAGAGGAAATATATTGTTACAAAAATCTTTCTGTGGGTCTATGATGTAAACAGACCAACACGCAGGATAATGCAGAATGAAGGTTTATTCACAATGTGCAGGAAAACACGTAGCACAGGTAACAGGAAAGAATAGATCTTGCACAGATTAACAACGTAAACAGACAACAATTCAATGGGCAATAACAGTTCAGCACTTTGAGATTCAGCAACACAAACAGTCAGCAAATCACTAATAACGACAATAACAGCACTTTCAATAGCGCTCAGCTCACCGGCTTCCTAGCTCGCACTGCAGACGAAACTCCAAAGTCGTTCCAGTCGATCAACACACCACTACTCAATGCCGCTCGTCATCTAACAGCTTACTAGCACGCACAGCGTATAGATTTCCAAAGACGTTCCACTCCAAGACGATCCCAGTCGATAAACACGTCAAAGTCGATCAACATTCACTCACTCCGTGATCCAAGCGCACTCCTTGTATAGTCCCCCCCGGAAGGCCGTGACGTCACATGGAATCATCTAGTACATTCAAGCGTATCTTCTCTCCTGATAGAGATATCGAGAAAATTCCAGCACCTTTGAGATCCCATATTTCGTCGCAAAAGTCTCCAAATTTGTCGCCAAGGTCCGGGGTCCAGGCCTAGCTGCTAATATCTCATACTTATCTCTGTAAAACTCCCTTCCCAAACATAAGACTCACATTGCTGGGAAGTGACTTTCCATGTTTGTAACAAAATACAAATTTCGAATGCAAGCATCAAAAACGTTCAATATGAGTTCCTTTTGATTCACGGCATACATCAAGTCGGTAATACAATTCTGGCCAAACCTTCTGGCGCATGTCTTTGCTGATTCTGGCAGTAGCAGCTGTGACGCGAGCTTTGAAATCATTGACGGACGTTGGACGTGGATGCTCTACCTCAATAACGCGTTACCACATCTGTGGATTGATCGCTCAGCTGGAGTTTAGTTTAGTTACATTAACGCCAAGTTTCGAAGCAACGAGAGGCTATTTTGGGACCGAACTCATCATTTTTAACCTCGGTCGGATGACACCCGAGTTGGCAACCGTACCCCTCTTCAAGCTTCTGCACCACACCAGCGGAAGCGCATTTGTACGATTTAGCGTGCACCAGTCCCCCACACAAGGGGGATTTTCAGTGAAATCGGGTTTCGAATTTGGAACCCTCCTACCTCGAAATCGAGAGTTTCCCACTAGGCCACCGAGGCCCCCCACTCAGCTGATAGAAACAGAGAAATGTTATCTTTGTCGCCATGATAGCGAAATCACGGTCAACGTGATTTTTTTGTGTGCATTTTGTAGAAGACCACGAGTACTGTACGCCCAACAACTGATATATTTCATGCCGAAGAAGTCAGGCATAAAATTGTGAAAAAACAGAAACTGTAGCATATGAGCAGGGCAGAACATAAAAACAGACCAAGAATGCATAAAAGGTATTTATTATAAAGTCAATCGAAGTCACCTGGAGATATCTCACCCCACAGGGCATCTGGACACACAGTCCGTCAGTACAGATACAGAAAAAGAGTAAATAGGGAATCATCCTCACACAAAAGCGACATATCTATAATATAAAACAGAAAATACATGTATCCGTCTGTCGGTCACAAGAACTCCTCCTAAACGGTGAACGGTAGCGACATGAAATTTACACACGACATTCTAGAGCACGTTTCTAGGTCAACGGTGCTATTTTCAACTTTCAGAGTTAATTAGTTCTTAAGATATTTAATTAAATAAAAATTAGCCGCTGTTAAGCCTAATGCTCAGACGTTTTTCGCCAATAACTTCTGAAATATTTATTACACAACAATTATTTTTATGCCATTTTAAAGAGCAGAAAATTATCTTTTTAATGATATTAATTCCATTGCGATGAAGTGTTTTCTCTGATTTTTATTGAGGTTTAAAAATATATTTTTAACGCAATTTCTAACAATGCTTTTTATTCTTATAGAAATAAATTCAAGCCAAATTACTGTTTCGCGCGCGGGCTTTTACCAGTGTTAAACTTAATATAAGAAAATTGTTTTCTTTGAGCATAAACAACAAAGAAGACTTTTAACTTCCGGTTTCCGGTAGTCGTATCATTGACAGCTTTTAATACGGTTACACAGTGATCCAATGACGTTAGTGAATTGTTCTCTCTATGTTTTGTTTAATTTTCACAAATTTTAAACTGATCCTAATGAGTGTGCCTGTTAGTCCGGTTCCTATCGTAGGAAGACGAAAAGGGAATGGGAAGAAAAAGATGTTCTAACGGTCTATCTGTCGCAAGAACTCCTCCTAAATGGAGAATAGTCTTGACATGAAATTTCCAAGTGCCATTCTGGGGTCCGTTCTTAGATTAATTCTAATTTTTCAAACTTTAAAAAATTACTTCCTAAGATATTAAATTAAATAACGAAAACTAAGCCAAGTTTCGGCGTTTTATCTCAGTGTTTCCTCAATAATTTCAGAAAAAATATATTGCACGTAGATTATTTGCATACCATCTTAAAGAGCAGAAAATTATCTTTTTAATGATTTCAATTTAAATTTTATTCGTTCTTTATCTTAATTTAATAAACATTTCAAATTTATTTCATACACAATTTTTAACAATGCTTTCTGTTATTGTAATAAAATTCAAACCATTGATCGTTTTATCAAATCCTTTATTCCGGTATTTTTACCATTGTGAAAGATATGATAAAAATATTGTTTTCTTTGAATATGAACAGAAAAGCAGAAATTTTATTTAGCTTTTATTTCGTAGCATATACCTGTTTCAGTATGTTTGCACCACAACACAATGATGTTAATTACTCTCTTTCCGCGGTGCTTCATTGAATTTTACAAATTTTATAATGATCATAATGAGTGTGTAAAATCCTTCAAGATTGTTGATAACACTTCCTACCGGAGGGAGAGGTCCTAAGGTGAAAAAGATACAACAATATGAGGGTTTTTTTCCGGTCAGTGACAAAAACACTAAATATAAGAAAATTGTTGTGCGGATAATGGCAAAAAAAAATCGACGGGAGGCTGTCTCTACGAAACGGCCGCTGGGTTTGAGGGGCATAGACTTACTTACCTTACTCAACTGTGACTTTCTGTGTCTAAAGTTGTCCAATGTGACTAAAGTAGCTCTATGTGACTTTGACCTATGCTCTATGACCTTCCTCAGTTAAATGAAACTAAATCCAACTCAACTCAATTAAATCGTTGGAAAGGACAGCTCAATTAAATCAACAATTGTTAATAATAATTAATTAAGGACAGTTAATTAATCGATTACTCAACTATGACTAAAGTAGCTCTATGTGACTTTGGCCTATGCTCTATGACCTTCCTCTGTTAAATGAATTAATCTGAATGAATTAATTAATCTGAAATGAATTAATTATTCATCTGTTAAAATCCAGTTAATATACCGCTCACAACCGATGCGTGCGTGCGCGTCGGTCGCTGTGACGTCATCAAAATTCTTCGTGATTTTCACCAATTTTGCAACTCGACTGTGACTAAACCATAATTACAAATTTTAAAATTAATTTTGCAATCTTTACTGTTTACCTTTCTCTGTTACATGAATCTAAAATCAACTCTCTATGTTATTTGGCTGCGGAACTATAAGCGTTTAACTTTATCACGAAATTCGACGTAATTCAGCAATTGCTGAGTAATATTTAGCGTGAAAGTCAGATGATGAATAAATTACCAAATGTAATTGGATAGTCTACATGCGCGCGCGTCGGTCGCTGTGACGTCATCAACATTTTTAGTGATTTTCACCAACTTTGAAGCTCGAATGTGACTAAACCGTAATTCCAAATTCTGAAATTATTTTTGCAATTTTCAACGTCAACCTTTCTCTGTTAAATGACACTAAAAATCTCTCTATTATTTGGTTGCGGAACTATAAGCGTCTAAAAATATCACGAAAAGCGTCATAATTTTTTCCTTTCCCGACACACCATTAGACCACTATGAAGAGACGTAAGTCTACTTCAAAATCCAAGATATGAAAGAGTTTCTGCTGTTGCCGCAGCAATGATGGGGAGGGGAAAAATGGAATACGAAGGACTACGAGATTCTTGCCAGGTGGTTCAAACTAAGGAGAGAAAAAGAAGAAGGGTGTTTCGCTGATGGCTCAAAGGGTCAGTTCGTTAACGAAAATTAACGAAAGACGCTCCCTCGAAAAGCACTTTTAGTAAATTGAAAGTGTTATAAGTACTTGAACTGGAAAATATTTTTTATCCCGAGCTACGCCGGGTATATCAGCTAGTCTATAATATAAAGCAGAAAATACATGTATCCGTCCGTCTGTCGGTCACAAGAACTCCTCCTAAACGGTGTACCGTAGCGACATGAAATTTGCACACTACATTCTAGAGAACATTTCTAGGTCAACGGTGATATTTTGAACTTCCAGAGTTAATTAGTTCTTAAGATATTTAATTAAACAACGAAAATTAGCCGCTGTTAAGCCTAATGCTTAGACGTTTTTTGCCAATAACTTCTGAAATATTTATTAGATAACAATTATTTTTATGCCATTTTAAACAGCTGAAAATTATCTTTTTAATGATATTAATTCCATTGCCATGAAGTGTTTTCTCTGATTGTTATAATGGTTTTAAAAATATTTTTAACGCAATTTCTAACAATACTTTTTATTCTTATAGAAATAAATTTAAGCCAAATTACTGTTTCGCGAGCGGGCTTTTGCCAGTGTTAAACTTAATATAAGAAAATACTCTGAAAGTTGAAAATAGCACGCCATTTGATCACTGTGTAACCGTATTAAAAGTTGTAAATCTCTACAACAACCAGAAGTGAAAAGAATTTTCAACTTTTAATACGGTTACACAGTGATGAAATGGCGTGCTATTTTCAACTTTCAGAGGTAATTAGTTCTTTAGATATTTAACTAAATAACGAAAATTAGCCGCTATTAAGCCTAATGCTTAGACGTTTTTTGCCAATAACTTCTGAAATATTTATTAGACAACAATTTTTTTTATGTCATTTTAAAGAGTAGAAAATTATCTTTTTAATGATAATAATTCCATTGCGATAAAGTGTTTTATCTGATTGTTATTAAGGTTTAGAAAAATATATTTAACGCAATTTCTAAAAATAATTTTATTCTTATAGAAATAAATTTAAGCCCATTTACTGTTTCGCGCGCGGGCTTTTGCCAGTATTAGTTAATATACAAAAATATTGTTTTCTTTGAGCATAGACAACAAAGGAGACTTTACACTTCCGGTTTCCTGTTGTCGTAGCATTTACAGCTTACGGTTACACAGTGATCCAATGACGTTAGTGAATTATTCTCTCGATGTTTTGTTTAATTTTCACAAATTTTTAACTGATCCTAATGAGTGTGTGCTAAACCTTCAAGAGTACTTAGTCCGGTTCCTATTGAAGGAAGAGGAAAAAGCGAAGGTGAAAAAGATGTATTAATGGTCTATCTGTCTCAAGAACTCCTCCTAAACGGTGAATAGTCTTGATATGAAATTTGCACACACCATTCTGGGGTCCGTTTCTAGATTAATTCTGCTTTTTCAAACTTTCAAAAAATTACTTTCTAAAATATTTAATTAAATAACGAAAATTAAGCCAATTATCGGCGTTATATCTCAGTTTTTCGCCAATAATTTCAGAAAAATATATTGCACGTAGATTATTTACATACCATCCCAAAGAGAAGAAAATTATCCTTTTAATGATTTCAATTTAAATGTCACGAGTTTTTTCCCCTTGATTTAATAAACATTTCAAATTTATTTCATACGCAATTTGTAGCAATGCTTTCTGTTATTGTAATTAAATTCAAACCATTTGATCGTTTTATCAAATCCTTCATTCCGGTATTTTCACCATAGTGAGAGTTATGATAAAAATATTGTTTGAATGTTAACAGAAAGGCAGAAATTTTATTTAGCTTTTATTTCATAGCATATACCTATTTCAATATGTTTGCACCACAATACAATTATGTTAATTACTCTCTTTCCGCTATGCTCCATTTAATTTTACGAATTTTTAATGATCATAATGAGTGTGTAAAATCCTTCAAGATTGTTGATAACACTTCCTACCGGAGGGAGAGGGCCTAAGGTGAAAAAGATAGAACAATATGAGGGGTTTTTTTTCCGGTCAGTGACAAAAACACTAAAGACAAGAGAATTGTACTCCGGATAATGGCAAAAAATACAAGAGATGAAAGAGTTTCTGCTGTTGCCGTAGCAATGATGGGGAGGGGAAAATGGAGTACGAAGGACTACGAGATTCTTGAAAATATTTTTATCCCGAGGAACGCCGGGCATATCAGCTAGTCTATAATATAAAGCAGAAAATACATGTATCCGTCCGTCTGTCGGTCACAAGAACTCTTCCTAAACGGTGTACCGTAGCGACATGAAATTTGCACACTACATTCTAGAGAACATTTCTAGGTCAACGGTGATATTTTGAACTTCCAGAGTTAATTAGTTCATAAAATATTTAATTAAACAACGAAAATTAGCCGCTTTTAAGCCTAATGTTTAGACGTTTTTTGCCAATAACTTCTGAA
>BGPR01010412.1:3892-25837 GCA_013235015.1 Araneus ventricosus | reverse complement strand
ATATTCCCTTCACTTTACCGCGTGTCTATATGTTAATGGACGTATATGCGCCACTCTTCTCATATCTGAATACGTTGATAAATAAATGAAAATTAGTTCTACACTCGACTTGTTTATTGCTTCATGACTACATCAACGAAATTATTACAATATATATATAATACAAAATCCAATCACAATAATATAGATATAGTTGAAGTTCTCTAAAAAGAATTAGGTAAGCATACATTTATCAGTTAATCGTCCTTCTTGAAAATGCTCGCAAGCGCTTCAAGATTGCAAATACCCCGCGTTAATTTTATTCACAGCTCTAATACCATACCCGAAATGAAGAGTGATCTAAGGATCGAGTCTCAATCAGATAAATAGCTTTTTTTTGCTTAAAAGACAGGCTATGCTAAATTTAAGCGTTCTTTTTTAATCTATGCAGACCGTGTCTAATTTCGTTGACAGTCCTGCTTCTGATGGTGCGGAGATAAGCGCCTTTGAGTGAATCGGTTTTTTTAGAAAGCCGTTGAAGGTTTGTGATGTTCAAAGCAACTGATATTCCTCCGCTAATTAAGGACTTTACGGGTGTTTATAAAAATCTCCCTCAAAGAATGGTATCGGATAGATGAATGTCTTTGATCTTATTAAAAAATTAATTGCCTTCCGAAGTAGTGAAAAAGAGAGCGTCTGAAAAATAGCCATTCATGAAAGGATCCATTTACAGACGCGCTGAAGGTCACGTGTCCACACCAGTGAAGAAAATTCAAAACCCAAAGCAGTGAAAAGAACCGGTGGCAGTGTTTTTCCCTCGACTGTCTGGTGCCCACTTAAATAAAGGCGGCCACAACTTAACTCCAGAGCGAAGGCAGCTTTAGTCATCGAAAGTAATGTCTAGGTATAGTCTAGGTATGCGCTGTGTGATTAGACAACTTACAACGCCACCTGGTGTCAAACTTCGGAGTTAGCGTTCCTATCTCTAAAACGGTACAAAATAGCGGGGAAATGTCAAAACAAAGTTGTAGAGCGCTATCGATCAGTTCAAAAAGGCACCTCGTGCACATTAATACGAAGAACAGAAAGCTTAAAATGCACATTTGTTTGTTCGCATTTTCCGAAATTTTGACGTCACAAGACATGGATAGAAGGAAAAAATATTTTTCGGGTGAAAAATTATCCCATTATACTTTTTTCTGAGGTAATAACTCAAACAGTAGGTATATGGACCTTTCTACCAACACTTTCGATGACGTATTACTGTTGCTTGTGCTAGCGTACCAACTAAATGCTAAAATGTGTGGAAGAGAAATTCAAACAAGGGCTCAAATCTGTGTTGTAGATGACGGAGAGCACTTTAAACACCAAAATTAAAGGTATTTCGTGATAACTAATTGGTTTTTTTTCTTTTTAACCAGCTTTGTGACTGCAGTTTCCAAAAAATGTGCATTTTAAGCGTTCTCTTCTTCGTTTTGTGTGGGTGTTCTTTTGTACTAAATTGATTACTCTCTATAACTTTGTAATTGATATTTCTCCTATATTGCACCTTTTACTATATAGGAACTCGAACTCCGAAGTTTGCCATCAGATGACGTTTTAAGTTGTCTCATTGCATAACGCAGAGACATTTTACTTTACCTAGACACTACTTTCATGACTAAAGCTGCTGTCGTTCTTAAGTTAAGGAGGGTGGCCCTTATTTAAGAGGGCAGCCTGTATACACAGTATGGCGCGGTTTGTGTAAAGCTTCTCAAATTGTGAAAAAAACGAGTAGACAATGTACGAGTAAGAATCGATTGGGTCCAGAATGTGATAAGCTCTACAATTTTGATATCGAGTTGTCGCTTAACAAGCAACGCCATGTTTCTCAATTTTTCAAAATTTCGACGAAAAGAACTGAATTCTTCGCAACCTATAAAGAATATTTGTGATTTTTTTCACATATGGTGGGACCATGCGGTCTCGTGGTCATACCAATAATTTTCTCGAATAATTTTTTGATATGGAGCATTTGACTCTTCGTGGTATATTGCAGAATGCATTTATGCAATATACCCGAGTATTCTTTGGGTCGTCTTTCTTTCAACCGATTGATTCAAAAATTTTGATTGATTGAAAGGAGTTGAAAAAAAAATTGGTTTGCATTTTTGGTTACGAGACCAAATTCGGAGCAGATACCCGAGTATGCATTTTTGACGCCTTTCCGATTGATTTAAAAATTTTAATTGATTGAAAGAAGCTGAACAAAAATTTGGTTTACATTTTTGGTTACGAGACCGAATTCTATCTTGGTGTTTTTTAAGATTTCGCATTCATGTACACGTGACTAGACCTGTCGACGGATTTAGTCCAAAGTTTGATACAGATCAACAATTCTGGAGCAAAACCCATATGCTAAATTGCATTCATCTAGCTCCTTCTGTTTTGAGTTATGGTGTTCTCGCGGACGGACAGATTTCTTCCAAAATTAGGTAGAAATCTATAATTTTTGTATAAAGACCACAAACTAAATTTCTGCCGTCCAGCTCGTTCGGAGTTGTCGTGCTAACACATTGCATTTTTGCAGTTAGGTGAAAGCATTAGCTTTCACATAACTGCGAAAATGTTTCTCCGGATTAAAGCTGGGCATTCATCTGTACTCCATTTCATTCCATTTGCCCTAAGACTTTTCCACCCACTCAAGTCAAAAAATGAGGCACGTCATTCACGGAGGCTCCGAAGTGCGCGACCGCCGCTCTTCGATCCCCCCCTATTTCTCCTCCTCCACACGGCGGATTTCTGATTTTCTAGTCTCGTCGCGAGGTCCGAATCTAGGCAGATCCTTTGATGTGCCGCTACCCTCGCATGGAGGCTCCAAATTGAAATCGGCGCACAAAGTGTTGGATTTTGAGTTCGTTGGAATTCCAGCTTTGCCATCCCGCTATGTCAATTTCCATCGGTTTTTAAAATTGACGAGTGCTTTTTCCTCCTAGTGTTCCAAAAATTCCATTTTGGAAGATAAGTGAATGACCTGATTAACACTCTGGCACCTAAGCCGGCCGTAACCGCCCATGCAACTTCTGTACTAGTGGGCGGATTTCGGCCGGTTGCTGTTCTGAAAGGGAGGAATAGGCAGTTGGGCGAGTGGTCATTAAAGGGACCCTCAGAGGAGAGATAAGAGGCCATTCATATCTCCCACCACCCGTGGTGAGGAGCAAAGGGGGAACGGGGCGGACGAATCCATTCCACAGATCAATTAGTAAGCAACTGCACTCAGATTTTGAGAACTTTTAGTAGCCAGAGGGTTAATGGAGATCTAAAACGTGTAGAATGACCAAAATCTAAAAGTCTATTACATTTGCACTCTGCGATTCGAAATTATAGTTGATCTGATTGTACGCAAAGCAATGTTACTGAGCAAGAAGTAACTTGGTTTCTAAGCATCTAACGCTTCGTCTATTAACTACTCATACAGTGTGATTCTTCTATGATTTTCTTGCATTTGCATCGCTGAAAATTGCGTTCTTGATGCACTTCAAAGATTTAGTAGCTCCACTTAAAGAAATGGTGGTCTGTTTTTGTTTGATTGGCCAACTAAATGGAAAAAACTGTAAATTCTTATAGTGATTAAATAAACAGAATAAAATTTAACAAGAAATTAAAAGCGTACTTCTATTAGGTTACGAAAAGGTAGAAATTATAGGAAAAGGTAGAAGTTTTTATCAGAAATAAAGAATCATAAAAGCGTGGTAGAAAAGCAGTGAGAAAATTAGAATTTCAATCGCACATTAAATTTAAATTTTTAGTGAATTTTCAGAAATTTTCTTCTGTGTTATTCATTGTGGCGTATTTTTCGTTTCGACGTCCAAACTTATTGACAAAAAAAATTCATTTTCATTATTTTCCACTTTTTACTATTTAATATATTTCATAATTTCTCATTATAAATATCATGGAGTCTTATTTCCAATTTTTTCTAAAATTCAGTATCAGATGGCGCCAGTCATACAAAACTTAATTAAAATTGAGTATTTGATAATTAAGTTCTGAAAACATTAAAATAGTGTATTGTCATTGGGAACACACTAGTTCACAAAATTTCAGAATTTAATTATACCAAGAAGTGAAAGGCTTCAATCTTTACAAATAATGAAACAAGTCAAATTAAATAAATGTGAGAAAATGATGCAAAGAGAAAAAGTAAATGTGTGAATACTTCACAGATGCAACATAATACAGGCAGTTAAATTTCACTGTCAGAGACAGTGTCAATCCGTTTAAAATATTATTACCGTCAAGTTATTTAAAAGCATGTAAGAAGGCAACAAACAGTACAGTCAAACCCGTTATAAAGAACCTTCACCGGACCGATCCAGGAATTCGCTATAACAGAGTGTTCACTATATCCGATTTTTCGATCACTTTTAGCAATACAAGATTTCCTATCATTCCTCAATGCATTTTTGTGCTGAAAAGATTAATTACTCTAAATTGCAATTAGTGATGGTTTTAATAAATTAATATAAATATTCGTTCTTAAGAAAATAAACAGTGAAATTCAGTGTACTTACATTTATTTCTCTCAAGTATGAAAATAAGTAGCGATTTTTTGTTAAAGAACTGAAACTAAGTTTAAAACGTGGAAAATTTGGTTCACTCTCTCAGAATTCCATAATTTTTACGATCATCTTGACAAACATTTGAAAATACTGTTGCAAACATGGAAAGTCGCTTCCCAGCAATGCGAGTCTTATGGTTGGGAGGAGAGTTTTACAAGGTTAAGCATGGAGTGACCTCGGCGACTGTTATGGCACCCCTGACCTTGGCGACCATTTTGGCGACCTTGGCGGCAAATAGATGATTCCCGAAAATGCAACCCTTTTCTCGATATTTCTACTAGGAAAGGGAATACACGAGAAATCTCCATGTGACGTCACGGCCTGTCGGAGAGAATATTTAAGGACGGCGCCTGGATCAGAGGTGGTTGTTGATCGCCTTGGAGCGCGAACGTCTTTGGAGTTCTATCGCTGTGCGAGCTGGTGAGCTGAGCTGTTATTGTCGTTACTAGTTATTTGCTGACTGTTTGTGTTGTTAAATATCAATTGCTGAACTGTCATTACCTGTGAATTGTTGTCTATTTACGTTGGTAATCTGTGAAAGAACTATTGTTTCCTGTACCTGTGCTACGTGTTTTCCTGCATATTTGTAAATAAACTTTCATTCTCCATTATCCTGCGTGTTGACTGTTTACACCATACACCCACAGTAAGACATTTTGCAACAATACATTAGTGGTATAAGACCGTTGCTTGGGACGTTTCGAAAAGTTCGTCATAACTGAGGGATCGTTTTATCCCGAGTTCGTTGTACTGGAGTTTGACTGAATTAATAAACACATATGTATTAGTGTCTTAGAAAGTAGAGAGTTTATTTTAATTTTTTACTTTCTAGTCTTTAAGGTATCTGACTACGTGCGGGAGCGAATTTTTGAAAAAGCGCTTTAATGTGCAATTTCAGTTCATTTTCTGACTCAATATGATTTAAAACAATCATTAATACCAGTCAGGAAATTTTATGTCACTTGAGATTCAGTAAAATGGTATAATTTAGGTAAAAAATGGGTAAAATTAGAGCAAAAAGCAAAACACTCTAGCAGAAATTCTAATCCATATATTCAAATTATTTCTCCACACAGCACATTTACAGCTATGATGAAGGCAATGAACCAGGATCTAAGAAGTACTTACATTTACGGGAAAGTTATGGCCAGTTGAGTATTCTCTCATTCAAAATTTCACAAAATGCATAGGTATAATCAACATTAAGCAGCTCTAAATCAAAAACTATTGATCTCAAAACTATATCTCTAGTTCATTGCCTTTAGTACACTTAAGACAACATATATACAAAATTTCAAGGAATTATATAGCTAATGTTGTGAGATATCGTGTTTTGCGTAAGTGACTTTTGACAAAATAAAGTTTTCCAAAAAACGCATTTAAAGTTTTAATTTGCTTTCCATTAAAAATATATTTATTTAACTTCTTTTGAAATTTATCACATTTGTAAGATATACCTTCTTTATTCAGAATCTTATCACATTTTTTTCATTCTGAGAGCTCGTAATTTTTTTTCTAGAGTTTTTTGTTCCTTCCAAAGACTGTCTCTTAGAAATGACGATTCTATGGTTATTGAGGTTAAGATATTATTTCGATGTATATATTGGGCAGGAACTATTCCCAGTTCATGAAATACTCTTTTAAGACCATCAAATCAATCATTAAACAACAATTAAGCTATCGATATCCCAAAACGTGAATTTCGTAACTCCACAAATGTGCATTTTGGCAAAATTGTTCATAGTAGCTTGTCGAAACTCAAAATCTTATTCAAATTTACATGACTTGCAAATAGAATATATAGTGTATAATTAATCGAAATAAATAAAAAGCAAATTAATTTATACATCAGAGTGCGGTGTATTTAGTATAACGATGGAAAACAGCCAACTTCTGGTTTCGTTCTTAGCTACCGTGTTTCATAAAAAAATTCTATATCTCCGTTTCTATTCATCGTAAAAATAATATAAACCCAGATTTTGAAAGCTAAATAAATGGGCTTTAAAGTAAAAGCATAAAAAAGAATTTGTGAATTTCGACCCAAAACCGTTTTTTAGACGTAGTCAGATACTTAATCATAATTAATATGGAATCATGAAAACAATTTCTTCTCTAAGTTATATCCAAGTGGCGTTAGCCATATGCAATCGAAAATAGATTAACTGATAGTTAAGTTCTGAAAATATTAAAATAGTGTATTGCCATCTGGAACACAAGACGCAACAAAATTTCAGAGCTCCAACACCTCAGGCAGGAGTTAAAATTCGGTTGAAAAATTCCATCTGAACAAACAGGTGAAGACGAGTAAAAATAAAATAATCCAATAATATGCATAAATGTACCTATCCGTCTGGTTTATCAGATAACCTCGCTTTCTATGTGTTTGCTTATTCATCTTGGGCCACGGTGGTCTAATGGTTAGGTCTCGGCTTGGAGGCTGAAGAGCTTTGTATTGGTAAATTTATATTTATTTTATATCTTATCTTACATAAGGTTTTTAGATCTGAAAGAATCTGTCAGATTTATCCCAAAGTCAAATAAATGATAATTATAAAAATTTTAATTCTAGCGCGTTGTGTTTTGCAACAACCCATAGTTGCATCCAGGCCATGCCTTAAGGATACTCTGTCAGCATGAGAAGCATCAATCAGACATTTTTTAGATAGCTATCTTTATTATATGGTATGGAGAGAATTATAAAAGAAATTCATGTAACATAATTTATACAGCATAATGTCAACCATTTGCTGGATAATACACAATATCGCAAAATCTTGACTAAATAAAACAATTAATAAGATTCACTATTGCATGGAAATGATGTATTTGTGCTCATTGCACAGTCACACACACATTAAAATCATTTTGTTACCACATACCATGCAACACAGAAAATAATTCATCACACCTGTTACCACATACCATGCAATGCAGAAAATAATTCATCACACCAAAAATAGTTCATCAATAATAAAAAAAGAAACAATTACTTTTACCCGTACAACAAAAGGCATATGACTCTTGGTCATTTCTCCTCCAACAAATAATCACTTCGCGCAAAAGATTTCCTCGCATATGCATCCCTGTTTGCTAACTGAATAACTGGGATCTCAATTAAGTAACGCACCGCCTTAACGTCATCATTTTGCATTCTCAAAAATCATAATCGGAAAAATTTTAATTTTTTTTTTTTTTGGGGGGGGGGATCTTCCTGAGAGATCCAGATCGGTGGCGCTAATATTTAATAAATTAACTGCTGCACTAAATATTATTGACATTGTTGTCACACTCGTCGTATTTGACTCTTGAACACCTTGTCATAATCTTATTTTTGGGGGCACAGATTTTTTTTTCCAGGTTGGGATTATCAGTTAAAATTTCCATTATTCCATCGATTCACGGCTGTAGTTATCGTGAGATGACTCATCCGGCATAAATAATTTGACATCTCAAAATGCCACAATGATAAAAGTGAGTTAACTATTACGGCGTCTCTTCCCTCCGCACCGGCTGTGGCAAGCCCCGAAGGCTCCCGGTCGAAAATTATGTTCCACCCTTTACATCCGGAACTGCCTTCGTCCAATTTGCACAGCAACCCAAAAAATGTCTTTTCGAAGCCCCCAAACTGAATGACCATTGGTCAAAATCCACAGTCGGGACTTCACCCTTCGAGAAAATTCTCCAAGTTTTTCACGAACAACGCAAAGATGGTCAATCACCCCCGCGCAAATTCGCAGAAAAACTCAGAGTGGGAAGGGTCCACTTTCAGTACGCTTTCCGTCCGGAGACAAAAAATGGCGAATTGAAGGAACGTGTTTCTCTCAACACGACAGCTCCACTGAAGATCCGCCGTGTAAGTGATCCTGTTACAATGTTAAATTCTACGTAATAAGCCAATCGTCCACCCTCTAGTGTGGTGCGGAAGCTTCCAGAGGAGGTGCCAGCTCAAATGTCGTCCTCGTCATCTGACCGCAGCTCAAAATGATGAGGTCCGTCCCAAAATAGCCCTCGGGTTGTTGCTTCAAAACGTGACGTTAACACATAGTGTGCGGGATACGAATTAGGTGCAAGCTCAGATAAAAAGACAAACCGTAACTGTGCTTGCTCTAAACAATGTATCTCTACTAATAATAAAGGAGAATGTGTGTATGTGTGTGTGTGTGCGTGTGCGTGAGTGTGTGTGTTGGCGCTCTACACGACAGACTGCTAGACCTAGAGCAACAAAATTTGACAGAAACATACCTTGAAGGGTGGGAATGTGTACCTTGGAGCCGTTTTTTAAAATTTTAATTACAATTTTAATAAATCAAAAATTAAGCTAAATTTTGGCGTTTTTCCTTAATAACATCCGAACATATTACAGCACAAAAATTATTTTTATACCATATGAAAATTTTAAAAATTTGTCTTTTCAATGATATCAATTAAGTTGTCGTACGATTTTTTTTTCTCTAATTTTAATAAATTTTAAAAAATATTTTTGACATAATTTACAGCAATACTTTTCACTGTTGCAACGCAATTCAAACCGTTTTCATAGTTTAAACAAATATTTATTTGCGTGTTTCTCTTCCATTGTTGAAAGCTAAGGTAATATCGCAATGTTTAATGCTATGTTTCGATAAGTATATTTTCATCCAGCTAACATGCTGCTGGAAGTAAATTCTCCCGAGCCATTTTAATGTTGAAATCAAAACCATATTTTGCAAGAGAAATAAGAGAGTGAAGCTGATGCCGGCAGCTCGCAATTGGATGTTACATGACACAGACAGTTTCTTGACACCATTAGGGACGTTCATGAACAGGTGCAAGGCTACTTATCACCACTTCATACCCCTGAATTGGGAGCCGAGAGTTCAAGGCTACAGAAAGAACAGCTGAACAATGTCTATCACAAATGAAATTTAAAATTACTCTGTGAAAGGAATCAAGAATATCAAATTATACATAAGAGATTTAAATTGAAATTATATTCCTGTCGAACAAGCTGGTCGCCGAAGGCGGCTAGTATACCATAAAAGAATAAGTTGACGTGTTCTGCAGATATCTATTAGCATGTCCAACTTATCTAAACTAGAAAGTCAGTCAAATTCTTGATTTGAAATTTTGATGTTCGGTAATTCGAGAAAAACATTTTTATTTTTCCCGCTTTAAAAATGTTAATATAACTAAACTATTCATCTTTTTGAGTGCAATCGATAAGTCTGGCATACATATATCGATCAAAAAGCAGAAAATAATTTATCATTTTGAAATATACACTTTTTAGAGAAGTCTCTTTTATGTCAAATTAAATCGATACGTCTGGTACGATACGATATCAACTGACGAACGGTAAGAAAACGAGATTATCATACCTCTCTTAGAATTGATACCTATCATTGACAATCCATGCATTTTGAGAGATTTTAGTGGTTGGGTTCATATTTTTATTTTAATTTAGGAGCAGATTTGGCGATCTATAAATTGAAATAACTTACAAAAGATAGAAGGCAAAAGATGCCAATAACTTTAACGTGAAAACATATTTTAAAACATGCTTTTAAAATTAATTTTTAAAAAGTATATATTTTTTATTTTGGTTGCTTTCTCCTTTTTAGACTTTACACTATAGGGGAGAGTCGGCGAATATGGATTACGTGGGAAGTTTTAATGCGCAGTGGCGGAGAATTAATTTTAATGAAAAACAAGTTGTTGAATTTTTTCAGTTAATTTGTCTTAAGAACAGTGTAATTAACTTTTTATGAAATACTCTTTAAATTAGGGCAAAAGCAGCCTAAAAAAGGGAGCATCGGTCTAATAAGAGAAACCGGTTGCCTAGATTGAATCGCTGGGTGCCTAGATTTGACCACCAATTTCTTCAAGCACAATTAAGCCAAAAATATTTTTTAATTCTCGAATCCATACGTTCAGACAATGCATGAGCCAAGTATGACATTTTATGCCCTGTATCGCTTCCTCTTCTCCTGTGTTTTCCTCACAAATGATATATATGATATGTATCCTACGAGGTTATACTTTTTGATCCAACATTCGATGCCTTTTTTTGCTTGGACCTCTCCAATTCCAATTTATGAGGGCTACTAGTGGTGATAAACTACTTTGTTATCTATTCCTGCAGTTTATGATAATAATCCCTTTGAGTTAAATAGTCCAATCAAGGCAAACTTTTGTGGTCCAATCTAGGAAACCTTTGGACATCAACGAAAAAAGGCCCTTACCTTAATTTTAAACTTTTTTCATAAAATAATTATAATAAATTGTAGCTAAAGTATTTCCTGCCTATCTATCCTATATGGCTAAAGTATTTTCCTACTTTATTTAAAACTTCGTAAAGGCTTTTTCTCTTTTGTCAAAACAACCGATTGCTGATGCTTAACTGTAAACTCGTAATGCTTTAGCTTAAAACTGACTTCATACACCCCATTTACATCTTAACAACAAATTTTTCCAATTTTAGGGTCCAAATATTTTCAATCTAGGCACCGCCGGTACAAATTCAACTTCTCCAGCCTAATTCATTATCTATACTTATAAAAGGCAATGTTTGTGTGTGTGCGGTGTCCAGACGAATCTATCACACTTACAGCCTTGAAATTTGGTACACAGGTAGTTTTAATAGTGACTCAATGCAGCTCGAAGCCAGAATTTTAAAATTTAATCTAGAAATTTTTTTATTTAATGTTTTGTGTCGTTTTGGATGATTTTTCGCACTAATTTCTCAATAGAATGTCTTCGAATAATTGTACGATAAAATAGACACACCATCGAAAAGGGCACACGATTTCCGTTCTAATGAAGTTAGTTATTTCTAACGAAATTTACTGAATTTTGAGAAATTTTTAAAAAATTGTCAGTCTTGCTATCGAAATTTTATTTTTATTTTTAAATTTGCTGCATCCAACGTTCTAATAACACTATTATTTTCAATTTTTTTCAGCTTATAACTGGAACGGTTCTGCCGGATTTAAAACAAGAACAGTTAAAATATCTTTTCCCGTTTTTTCTTAATTAATTTTCTCCTAGTCAGTTGAAAGATATTTTTCCTCTAGCGATCTTCCTCCCGCGACACTTCTCCGGAACGTTGCTGGCAATTTGATTGGCTGAGAGGGTAGAGCGCAGGTGACGTCATAACCTTCAATTGAATGACTTCGATTATTATTTTCGGATTGGATTTTATATTTTTCTTGCTGCATAATAATCATTTTCACGTTGCAATTTTTTAATATCATTTCGGATTAACGTACTCTTTATTGCTTTTCTACAATTGAAATGTCATTATCGCGAAGAAAAATAAGCGGGAAAATCAATAATGTGTATCTTTTGTTTTGTTTTCAGAACTTTTTCATGTCATTGTGGGCGTGTTTTTTTTTTTTTTTTTTTTTTCATTTTGTTGAAGTCCTGATTCGACGGGCAACGCCGTGCGCGTACTGCTAGTTATAAATATTATGGAATCTTAATCATTTTTTTTCTCATTTTCACTACCAGATGGCGTCACTCGTATGGAATCAAAACTTAATTGAATTAATGTATTAACTGATAATTAAATTCTGAAAATATTAAAATAGTATATTGTCATCGAGAACATACAAGTTACAAAATTTCAAAGCACCAGCACATAAGGAAGGAAGCGTCAAATCGATCACAAAATTTCATCTTTACAAACATGAAAGAAGTCAAATTAAATAAAGGCGTGTAAAAATGTAGCTCTTATTTTTGAATAGATTTCAAAATATCAAACAATTGCAAAGTAATGGATGTTTTTCAATTCTTTGCGTCATATTCTATTTTTGGCGTCTTTTATGAATATTATGTTCTATAAGGGAACATATTTTGACTTTAAATTTTAAGTATCGATCTCACCTTTAAATGAATGTGCAGTTTCTGCTGTGTAAATAAAATAAGAATATGCGAATTAAAATATCATAAGAGTATAGGAAAACATTTTAGAGTAATGATTGTTAAATTACGGTTACAATCCAAGTACGGTCTTGTAGTACTTAAGTCGCATTCTCAATATTAGAGCCAAAAAATTTGGAAAATTATCCTAAACAAGGCATTTATGCAATTTTATCTAACAACTATGCTAAATATTTACATTTATCAGTAGGTGGCAATAGCTATAACTACATTATTTAACCGCTTGAAATTCACCAATTTTTGACTGCAGCGACATGTTATATTTCGTCCTTTCAGAGATCAGTTATATTTATTTGGCAATTTTTTTCTATGAATTTTGGTTGGCATTCATGTATGTTAAATTTGTTTAAATTCAATTTTAAGTATTATGTAAATTAAAAAAATGTCTTTTTTTGTTGCTGAAATTTAGTCGGATGAGTGAATTATCGTGGGTTTGCGCATAAGCAACAACCGGCTTCATTGGTGACACCTTCATGTAACTATTGCTTCGTCCGAGCGCGTACAAACTATTAAGAGAGACAGAAAGCAAAAGAAACAAGCCAGAATTGCATAAAAATATAAATCCGGAAACGCCACCCGCATAAGCTAGAGGATACTCGAAGATGCAAAGATGGCAAGCCAAACACCTGCGAAACCTTTGCTTGGCGATTAAGATATTAAAACAAATTAAGGAAAGTTTTAACTGTCATAGAGGTAAAAATACAATAATATTAATAAAAAACGAATAAAAAAGAACGAGGAGGAAGAATAATCCTATGGATGATGTCATTAGAAGCCTCCATCCATGCAGATTCAAAATTAGAATAGGTTTTCTGTCGAGGAAAACGACTTTAAGGATGAAATTAAAAAATTTTTCCTCTGAGGTCTGAACCTATTCCGGAAAAAGTTGGAAACAAAATAAAGAAGAACATATTTATCCACAAAGAAGAAATTCAAAACAGTCTCTTAAACATACTCTGAAAAAAGGGCTTAAATATCTTATCTCTCTTGGTTATGGAATGAAAGGACGCTTAACAAAGTAAACTTTGTTTATTGGTGTGCACACCTATCTCCATCTGGTGAGAGATACACTGACTAAACCTGGCGAAACTTTACAATCGGACATTTGATGCACATGCTTACTTTCACAGCAACTGCTCAAGGTTCTTATAATTCCGAGTTATACTCGCTTCACGGCTACGGACTGACGCATGGTTTGGCGAATCCTTCAGAAAACACCCGGCTATTTCCGGTGTGATGTATGACCACCAATACGACCGATTGTGCACCCCCCCCCCGCTGTTGGGACTTGTGTTTTAATTGCGTTCGCAGAGATCGGTCGCCTTTTGAGGATGGACGATGAATGGCGATGATGTCGAAAAGTAAAGTACTATTCCAGTTTCTAAATGTGGCGCAAAAGTTTTGTATCCACGAATGTTTGCCATTCATCACCAAATTCCAATATACAGTGTGCCCGCTAAAGTCCGATGTCACCCCAATAATTTCTGAACGGCAAGAGCTATAGTCATAAAACTGGGGTATAGGTACAGTAAAGTTCCCATGCGCTACGCAATAAAACCGCTTACAGCGCCACCTGGCGGCAAAATTCAGAGTTTGCGTTCTTATCTCAAAAATGGTACGATATACGGGAAAAAAAGTCAATTACAAAGTTGTTCAGCATCATCGATTTAGTAAGAGAAGACACCTTCCGTACGGTAATGTTAAAAATAGGCGTTAAATGCATATTTGTTTGATTCGCAACTCCCAAAATTGTAACGCGACATAACACGGAAGAAAAGAGAAAATGTCACACTCCAGAACATCCCTTATCGTGGCACAGTGTTAGCGTGCGTGATTACAATACGAGAGGACCCCGGTCAAGTGTCCAACAGTACATTCGGGACGCATTCCAACAACAAGTTATCGTGTATTGTGGCTACGTAGAATGGCCTCCAAGTTCACCTGACCTGAACCCATTGGACTTTTTACTGTGGGGATACATCAAACAGCGAGTGTATGCAACACCTCCACCAGCATTGCAGGAACTTCGAAACGGTATTATGGATGCTTGTGCCAGCGTGTCACCTGCCATGTTGTACAATGTGCAGCGGGAAGTGCAGTCCCGTGTCCAGATGTGTATCGTTGCTGAAGGACACCATTTTGAGCATGGCAGATAGATGAGCCTCATGCCCGGCAAGTGCAGTTTTGTTCAACGCGATCAAACGAATGTGCGTTTTGTGCTTTTCATATGTATCATTTTTGTGCGCAAGATGTCTTTTGATATAAATCGGAGTGCGACTTTTTCTCTTTTCTTCCGCGTTATGTTAACGCCTTCTATTTTTAACATTACTATACGGAAGGTGTCTTCTCTTACTAAATCAATGATGCTGAACAACTTTGTAATTGACTTTGTTCCCGTATTTTGTACCATATTTGAGATAAGAACGCTAGCTCTGAATTTTGCCGCCAGGTGGCGCTGTAAGCGGTTCCCTTGCGTAGCGCATGGCAATTTTACTATACCTAGACCACACTTTTATGACTATAGCTCTTGCCGTACAGAAATTATTAGGGTGACAACGGACTTTAGCTGGCACACTGTATATATTCGAAATTGCCCTCGTATACTAAATTTATTTGTGATAGTATATATGTTTTAATGAGATTCGCACGATTTCTCTTTACTTCGGTCATCAGCTTAACGTTTCATGGTTTGTAAAATAATACGTTTGAGAGAATCGTCAAAGTAAAATCGATGCGTCTGGCACAGAAGATTATTCATTTTTAGAGACATGAAAATAGAAGCCGTTGAGTGTCTCTGAAATCCGATTTGTCTTTCGGTTTACGTTGTCAATAAATCACTTGGCTTCGAATCTTTACTCTCGAATTGAATTAGTTTTATGCAAAAATTATGATTGATTTTGAAATGTCGAAAATAAAAATGGAATAAACTGAGAAATGATTCTAAATGTCATTTAGTCGTTAAATAATTTTCTTGTTGATTTTTTGAAAAACGTAAAACTATTTTCTGTAGCATGAATACCAACACTATAAGTCCTACGCAGTGTCACACAAATGATAATGGCAAGTAGAGCGCAGTACTACCCTATATGAAGGGTATCTCAATAGTCCATTTACATAATTTATAGATCAGGTATAGAGAAACAAGTCATTTTTACAATAGCACATGGGGTCCCGAACGCTTATGATGTCCACTTCAGGGAGGTCTTTCATTGAATTAGGTAAAAGAAAATAATTGACCCGATAGAGTGTCGAATACAGGTTTGATAGAATACAAATTTACAATAGTACAACAACCCAGTTGCATGAATGTAAGATATTACGCGTAAAGAATAATTTAATCACTGTATAAAGAAGAATGTAAGAGCTAGATTAGTTTTTTTGGCGATAGATGGAGCCAGAGTTCTGCTCTGTTCGAACTACGAGCAGCGCCCTCTTTTTCCCAACAAAACCAGACTGCAGGCTGAGAGCAGCGCAGCAAACCGCAGGCAGCCGTCATGTTAACAAATCTCTCAATTCCTCTGTTGTGAGTCTTGGCGCAATTAAGCCGCCCGATCTCCGGGTTGTAAGTAACTTTGTCCCGTTTAAATTTCCTTATGGCTCTCTAATCTATAAATCTCTAATACCGTAATATTCTTAACCCGTAACATCTATCCCTCTTTAATCTAGCCCATCAAGTAAATATGACTTCATGTAAATTCTCAACACTCTCGTAAACTTTCTGTGCATAGATCTTTCCCCCATGTAAATTCTCCCTATAGTATTTAAAAAAATGTTTTTGTATTTAACTTGAAGCCTACTCGTTTATTTTATGTAATATTTTGTTCTAAATTTAATGTAATAAAAACCCTTAAATCCCCTAGACATAAACCCGATCTACTTACCCCTTAAAGGTAACCCTTCCGTGGGCATTTTGTTTAATTGAACGGAATCCCACATGAATAACAACATGCAAAGCGTGTATCACCTCAGACGGCAAACCCTTTGAACACTTACGTATTCTCCTCCAACAATCTTCAAGAATTGCAACGGTTTATTATTGGTACTGTGTCCTATTTGCCATTATTGTATCTGTCATGCCTAATGTGACCATACGTCCCGTTTTTTAGTAGCCTGTCCCCAAGCACAGCTTCGGCACTCCTAAATGTCCCGCTTTCAGAAAGAGAGCAACCCGCGATAAAAATTTCAAACAAGAAGGCTCCAAAAATTAAAAGAAACCGACGGTAATGTCCAGTTGCCCGGTGAAGACGGAGCATGCGCTGTACGCATCACACATATGTAAGTTGGTCAGAAGCCTCCTGTCTCGCACTCAGCTCTCACTTCATTACACCGCATGAAGTGACAGAATGAAACGCTGGGGATATCTTAAGCGAAAGTCATTGGGTGGAACTGTTCAAACACTTTCGCGCCAATAACTTAAATCACACGAACTTTCGTATAATTATTGAATATATTCTACGTCTGCCCGACACTAATGTATACGAAGAAAGGGTCTTTTTCTTATGAATAAGTTGTGGACGAGCTAGAAAACACATTTGCAAGTCGCGGTTTATAAAGTAAAGTTAATTACCAAATTAAATTTTAAGAAATCCCGCCAAGAATTTTTTTAATCAACACCAAATGTACTGAAGCAAAAATGTGTTCCTCAGAAAAATGCAAGATCACAGGAATTATTTATTTTCACGTTTTAATTCCTGATCTTTTCATTAATAAATAAAAACTGAAAAATATGTGTGTTTTTTAATTCACATAATATTAAATAAAATTTTTAAAATGACCCGTTTTGAGAGGGGAAATGAATGGTCATTTTAGATGTCACATACGACTTCTAATGCGAACCCAGCACACAGCAACCCAATTACCGAATAACACCATTACAAGCTGTACGCAGCATGATAGATAGGATGAAAAGTAGGACGCAGTATCAATAAGAAACCTTAGGAGTATTTAAAGTAGGTGTTCGAAGGACTTGCCGTCCGAAGCGATACGCGCTTTCACGTTGTTATTCACGCAATTGGGCTGTTGCTCTTTATTGAATCTGTATTCTGTTAGGCACAGGAAGCGAGTTTGCCAATAGCACTTGTTATTCTCGTAAAAACTATAATCCTTGTAGTAGAGACAGGCAGCTTGAGTGACACTAGTTATGAAGAGCTGCTGGATAATAAGATAAAAAGCGTTTTGGCTTTTGCAGTGGAATTTCTTTGAGATAGAGCATTTCTTATTGTTTCAAAAATGACGAATCATATCCCTTAAAAGAAACATTTATTTAGATGACCACATTTAAGAACATATTTACAGATCACATTTCCATTTAACAAGGTTGATACCTGTCCTACATCTTATAGGTACAGTAGCAGCTTACATGGCACTGAAGTCTCTCCGAGGAGAGAATGCTTTGAGGACCTACAGACCCCACGTCTTCTAAACGACATAGTAGAGACAAGTACTCTGCTAATAATCAGTAGAAATACATATCAGCTGCGGGAATCGAATAGAGAACGTCATACGATTCCGATTAAATAGCTGCTAATATACACTATATGCCCAAAAGTATCCGGACACTTGCAGATTTTCATATTTTTTAGAATTTCTCCGGAATGGTTTAACCGACTGCCTTTAAACTTCGGACATGTAAAGAATAGACAATAACTCACATTTTACTTTGAAGATTCGGTCCTGAGGGCAATTAGGGGCCGTCTACAAACTGATGAAGACAAAAACGTTTTTGGCTCACCCCGCTTCACAGAATACTCATAACAAGATGAAACTTTCAGAAATGGTAATGTTTAATGTGCATAATATTTACAGGAATTTTTGTAAACTCAGCTCAAATATTTGGGAAGACATAAAGGTTTTCTTAAAAAATCTCATATTTTCCCGCCTGTTTTTTGCTTATAACATGCAGAGTTTTCTGTTTGATTATACGAAACTTACAGAAAAGATGACAATATGTTAGAGAAGCATTTGTGTAAAACTTCGGAAAAGAATTGTTGAATATTACAGGAATTATGAGCAATTTTAGTAAATACTGTTTTACTGCGCATGCGCGAAACATAGTGTAATTTTTCTTTCACAACTTTAAAGCCAGATATATAGGGCAACTTATATAAAAAAATTCAGTTCAATATCATTAGTATTCAGAAAGATATCGGCATTACAACGAGCAGAATTTTAGCTCCTGTCGAAGAGAAGCTAAAAGATGAGGGGTTGTACACAAATTGATATTTTTTAAACTTATGTCTTTAAATAGTTATATTGAATTGTATAGCGGTTAGAATTTGCTGAATACCCATGAACATTTATCAATTACGTGCATAACTTAAATTCCAGCTAATTAGGCACTATAAATAACAAACATTTTATTACTTTAATTATATTATTTACATGATTATTAACAAGTTGCATATTACAATTTTACGGCCAAACGATATTTTTAAATATATTTATTTTATGGCGAAACGATTTTTTATCTAATTAATTTCTTTTCTTAAAATATTTTAATAATTCTACAAATATATTTTTTATTCGTTGCGAATATTAGATGTGTTCATGGGTATGTAGCAAATTCTAACCACTATACAATTCAATATAACTATCTAAAGATACAAGTTAAAAAATATCAATTTGTGTACAACCCCTCATCTTTTAGCTTCTCTTCGACAGGAGCTAAAATTCTGCTCGTTGTAATGCCGATATCTTTCTGAATACTAATGATATTGAACTGATTTTTTTTATATAAGTTGCCCTATATATCTGGCTTTAAAGTTGTGAAAGAAAAATTACATTATGTTTCGCGCATGCGCAATAAAACAGTATTTACTAAAATTGCTCATAATTCCTGTAATATTCAACAATTCTCTTCGAACGTTTTACACAAATGCTTCTCTAACATATTGTCATCTTTTCTGTAAGTTTCGTATAATAAAACAGAAAACTCTGCATGTTATAAGCAAAAAACAGGTGGAAAAATTTGAGATTTTTTAAGAAAACCTTTATGTCTTCCCAAATATTTGCGCTGAGTTTACAAAAATTCCTGTAAATATTATGCACATTAAACATTACCATTTCTGAAAGTTTCATCTTGTTATGAGTATTTTGTGAAGCGGGGTGGGCCAAAAACGTTTTTGTCTTCATCAGTTTGTAGACGGCCCCCTAATTGCCCTCAGGACCGAATCTTCAATGTAAAATGTGAGTTATTGTCTATTCTTTACATGTCCGAAGTTTAGAGGCAGTCGGTTAAACCATTCCGGAGAAATTCTAAAAAATGTCAAAATCTGCAAGTGTCCGGATACTTTTGGGCATATAGTGTAGATGTCAAGTGAAGTGACTAGCTCAAAGAAATGACGTAAAAATCTTAAAGAAAGGATGCTTCGAATCTTAGAGTAAAGGTACGAGAGACAATTTAGAAAAGATGCAAGCTTCGTAGCTTAAAATGCAGAATTTCCTAACATATTCTGTTATACCTGCGTTGCACACTTCATCTGGTGTATCATACTGGCAAACGCCCCTTTGTGGAGGTCACTCGAGCCTGACCTACCCTTGAAGCTTGTTTAAGAACTTTTGAATACTCCTGTAAAGAGAATTCATCTAAGATAAATAGTCAATTCACGTGATGTCTGTCACAAGCGAAATGTAAATGTGCGTGTCGTCTAACATTTAACTGCATGCTATCTGTGACGGTACGGCATTTTCCCTACGACAAGGGAAATTGTCGTATGTGATTCCAAAATTGGACATGCACGGAGCATGCAGTGCCTCCTTTTTGCTTCAAAAATTAAATTTTTATTTCATTTTAACTGCCTAAAACTAAGAATTATTAAAAAGCAATAGTGTCCGGGAAAGTTAGCTAAGCTTGTAGCTAAATTTAAAATTTTTTTGACTATCTCTATACGCCCAGGTATTTTTTTATTAATATGTCTACATAATTCCATTCCTTAAAAAATTCCTTCCTTGTGTTTTGTTTTCCGAATATAGATGGCGCCATGGGACTAGTGTTTCTTTAAAAGTTTGCTGATTTCTTTTTTTAAAAAGAAAGTTAGCTTGGGATTGTGATTACGTGAGGACATTTTTTTCTCTGTTCTGGGCATGGGGTAGGTTTATTTTTATGATGGCTACTTTTAAAAGCCAGATGGCTGATACTTTTAATCGATCTTATTAGCGTCCTTATGCCTGTATTTGGTTTTCCTCTTTCTTTTGAACTAATACTTTTTGATGTACAGATCTCCTTTGTCTTTTGTTGGGAAATTTCGGGCTAAGAGAAGCTATATTTGGCGTAATGCAAGCTTCTTACAGAAAAATTTCCCAATAATTATTTTAATTCCACTTCGAATAAAGTCCTTAGCCCTTGATAAAATAGACTAGAATGGATTCCTTGTTTGTTTAATTCGATTCCCTCCGAGTTTATCTTTGTTTTTTGGTCTTCTTTGAATGATATCGATTTCCATTGTTCTTTGTTTGCAGCTGCAAATGCGCGCGACTTAAACATTGTTTAAATTTTATTATCTAAATTTTGTTTATAATTGTTTTTGTTTAAAGTTTAAGTTAAATTTTTTAAATTTATTCTAATTTTTCTAGTTGATTGTTTTGAAGCGCCTGGGTACTTTTAGATGTCTATAAATTTGTCTTCTTCCTACTTTTTCAACGCAATCGCCCCCACTGGGAGCATGTTGCATGCCTCGAGGATGAATTCTCTTCATGAAGACATTTACCAAATTTTGAAACAATATTAAGCGTATGCAGAACACACCTGAACAATAAATTTACGGGACGCGTCATTTTGACGCATTTCAAATTTTTCACGAAAACGTACAGATATCGTTTGCATTTTACCTTAACCATTTATGTAACTTTTATCCATTGATGAGACAAATATTTTTTCAAATTCATTATCGCCTATGTCTTCTAGTCTGGAAGTTTTTTGTGTGGTATACCTTACTTTACTGTTACGCGTCAATTTGAAGTATGAAATTATATTCATCAGAACATCATAAATCGGAGAACTCCATACTCATCGTTCATAAAAGTAAACCAAAAATAAAAGTATTGGTAATACACACTAGCTCACTAAGCAATTGCTACTTAGCCTGCTATGTATAACGTCCATCTGTATGATTGGAAGACAGCAACAAATTTCCTTCCGTTGGTGTGGTGCGGAAGTTTGGAGAAGGGATGACAGCTCAGGTGTCGTCCTCGATATCTGACCGCGGTTCAAAAAGACGATGTCCGTCCCAAAGAGCCCTCGTTCTGATTAAAAACGGAGCATTAACATAACTTCACTAAACTAGAGTAAAAAATAATAGCAGACAACGACAAGAAGTAAGAATCTGGTGAATGACTTCATCGGAGGCCAGACATCCGCGCAGATTCAAAAATGGGATAGGTTTTCTGTAGAGGAAAAAGACTTTAAGGTCTGATATTTAATATCCTCTTTTGGCCTGAACCTATTCCG
>BGPR01010411.1:0-52611 GCA_013235015.1 Araneus ventricosus | reverse complement strand
GAGATATACTTTACCATTCATATGTAAAATATTTAATAGTATTACGCAAATCTTATTTGAGTTACTGGCTAGCTCCTCATTTTATTTGTATTTAGAATGTTTGCAAAAGTTTTCTCAAGAGAAAACATCAAATTGCTTCACGTCAGTTCACATAGAAGAATATGCCACCCTCAGAGAATATTCTCTTCCTCCCTTTACAACTATGAGTAGGAACACCAAATGTTTGCTACCAAACAGAGGAAATCAAATTATTTGGAAGCCTAACAAGAGGAGGCATACTGTTTCTGCTTGCTGAATGCTCTAAACCTAGGAATGCTGCTTGACCGGTTGATAGATTACTGAAAACGGCGGGTTGATGTTTTGAGTTAAGTTAAACAAGCCCAGTCTGAGACGAGGAGAAAATGTTCACTGTCACCCAAAACAAATGGGTCCTTGTACATTGCCAAAACCATCTTGTCTTAAAATAAAAGTTATTGGTGATGCAAAAGCAAAGAGGACAGTTCTAAATCCCAACTAAGATTACCCACTTAGTTTTCATATATTATAAAGACAGCATAATATATTGATATAAGTCATTCAGTTATACTTATTAATTTGTATCATTGAATAATACAAAAAACTCCGCGCGTTTAGAAACCGATGGAAATCATATGATGAATCAACAATCTTGAATTAAATTAGAAATTTAAATGTTGGAAATCACAGAAATCAGTGCAGTTCTCTCCTTATTCTGTAAAATATTAAATGCACATATAAGAATAAAACAACAACGCCAAGTTCCCAAAACTTTCGCCAACCGTTAGGTCTTAACCGTGTTAAATCTAATACCAAATTTGACATTAGTTATCGCTCAAAAAAAAAAAAAATCAAATTTGGATACTGTACCATGTTTTTAAGTTTTTGGTTTTGCCTTTGCAAATTTTTTGGGAACAATGAATGTTTTGCGGTACCAATAAATCATTTTTTATTATACCATAAATATTTTAAATTACCATAATATACTTGGTAGAAATTTTAGCTGTCAAAATTGTAATTTTGTTAAAGCAAATACCTCCTCAAACAATTTTATCGCCATTATTATTAATCAATTATTATTTACTTTTCTTACTCTAAACAGGTGTTAAAAGAAACTAGTAAAGAATAAAGAGAAATAATTAAAAAGGAAAATTTCTGTGATTTATTTACTTTTCAAATGTGTGTTTACAATGCTTCAGTATTTGGTAGTAAAGCGAAATTTGACACCATGCAGTTGCCATAGCAACAGGATAAAGAAATACAAATATTCAGTTGCAGTTATGTTTCTGTTACATATAGATTTCTTTCTTTATGCTGCTCAAATCTAATAATTTAGATTAAACTTTAGAAATGTTAATTTCTTTTCTGGAAAATTTTATTTTCTTATAGTTCTTGTATAAACTTATGAATCAGAACCACTTTGGATAGTTGAAAAAAAAATAAAATTATCGATTCTAAAGAGTTTTGTTTTTTCGCTATCGATACTAAACAACTATCGATACCTCGAAACTCTCCGTTCCCGCCTTATTTCAGAAAACAAAACAACACAAATCGTCTTCGGGTTGACGCTTGACAGACACGACGTTCTTAGGTCTCGGTTTATCAAAATATCGTACATTAAGCATCATGAGTAGAAATGTGGAAATTAAGGCTAAAATAAATGATCTTCAAGGGTTTCTCAAAAGAGCCGCTTCTATATCAGATAAACCAGAAGTTATTTTGCAACAAATAGATACTTATTTTAAAGTACCAAATGGACGTCTTAAACTACGTCAAATTCAGGTACAATTAAAAAAAAATTAGAAACTTCTATACTCCTAACATTTTTTTACTATTATTCATAGTAAAGTTATAATAGGGAAATTTGGTATTAAAATCCTTTGCATACACGATTTAACTAAGTTCTTGGAGAAAAGTTAATTATTTTTCTATATAAGGTAAGTGCTCCAGTAGTGGGCCATGTACCAGTAGTGGGCCACTTGAATTTTTAAGTTGAAAAACAAGAAATTCCAACATTCCAGTGAAATAAGAGATCTGCCTCTGGTAGACTGAAACCCTTATCAACTAAATACCAAAGGCACAGCCTTGATTTCCTGTTTAGTTAGGAGCTAGAAAGTTTGTTGCTGAAGTTGGTCTCTAAAACACAAGTATTTTTAGCTTATTCTTAGTGATTCCCTTAAGAGGTAACTCTTCATTCAACTATCCTTTAGCATACATTCTATTTGTTTTTAAAATGAATTGTTCTTGATATTATTTGATTATATAATGAATGTATTATAAACTATCTTTAAATTAAATAATATTGATAATTTATGGATAGTGAAGGGTGGCCCACTTTTGGATCAATGTTTTACTAAATGCTCCAGTAGTGGGCCTAGGGAGGCCAGTACTGGAGTACATGTTTTCTCTCAAATAGACTGTTTTGTGATGTTCAATAAGAAGGTTATATCTTGTAAAATCTTTTTATTTAATTAGATTTGCTTTATTTTTATCAGAACCAGTAGTAGGCCACATGGCCCACTTCTGATACACTAATGGCCCACTACTGGTACACTAATGGAACATTCTGACCAATTATTTAAATACTAAATATTTTATAGTACTGTTGAGGAAAAGACAGATATTCAAGAACTAGTTGGGCTCCGTAACGAGGCAGACAATAATAACTATAGCATTGTTGGACCATTGAAAAATATTCCATCACCATTTAAAAGGGCTCTTTTCTGGCTGCAGAGGGAAGATGATAAAAGAAAAAAAAAGATTTATTCAACATAAAATATCAAGATTTAATATCCATAATGCCCCAAACAGAACTTAAAATGAAAGATCGATAATTAGCATATACCTTTTAAAAAAAATTATTGTTAGAGAAAAAATGTAAATTCCCATGCGCTCTGGAATCTAAATAAAAGATTTCAATTTATCAAGCCATTCTTATTGTATTTTTTTATAGTGTATAATGTTAATATATTGTTATTACTACTATATATAATGATTTTATTCTTTTTTCTTTTGGGTACAATTGGATAAATCTTGGGTGGCCCACTTTTTGGTATGCCCACTACTGGTACATCAAAAGTTTCCATGGCGCCCAATTTCTGGTATAGAGTGATCTAAGTTTTAATTTTTTTAAAATTATATTATACAATTATTTTGATATTTCAGGATTATTATTTTAGATAAAAAAGTTTGAACAACCATAAAAATACAGATTACAAACTTGTCAAAAGTTTAGATGATAATTGAAGAAATACCCTTAAGTGGCCCACTACTGGAGCATTTACCTTACCTATAAGCTGTTAACGTTGATTTTCCATCAATAAAATGCCCCATGCCCTAAAGTAAAACATATCAAATTTACAGCATCGGGTTTTTATGATTATACTTTATTTATATATTCTAAACTGTTACTTACAAGTATACATGTAATCATTTAATAATAATCTTTCATTTTTCCATTGCCATGAATTTTTTCAGCAAGCTTCTCTTTACTTCAGGATTCTGTGTCTATCATCAATTTTTATTACTCAAAAATAAAGTTGTATACATAATCTGCTAATGTTACATATACAGAATCACAATGTATTTATTAGTAAATATATTAGCATTCTGTTCCTTAGTTTAATTCTTGTACAAGAATAATATTATTCAGTTTTGCAATAATTTCTTTCAATACAATGATTTATTTCGATTTTAAATATTTATTTGAATGCAGGTGAAATGTGAGATTTAATTTCTTCCATAGAATTTTGGAAAACTTGTAACATATTCATTGATTGAGATGTACCCATGTTTCCATTTGTACTAATACAGTAGAGCCCCAGGAATCCGATCTAATTTGGGCTGACCTTTGTTCGGATTATTCGAGAAATTCAGTAAAATATTCTTGATATGCCAAATGCCGTAGAGTATTGACTCTGAGTACACTGTGAAGGCATGCGGCAATTCACATGGTACAGTGGCAAACAAGTTGAGAGTAAAAAGGAGATATCTGAGTTTGTTTCTACTAATTAAGGTGTCGTATTCGTTCTTAAAGACCAATTCGAATACTTTTAATTTAGTAATAAAAATTAGCTTTGTTTCTGATTCATAATTGTTATTTTTCCATCATTCTTTAGTAAAAATTTTCTGAAAATTTAAAAATGTTGTTCGGATTATCCGAAATTTCGGATTCCCGGGGTTCAACTGTATAGTAAAAATAAAACTATTTTTTTAATGTGACCCCATTGTTGCCAAGTGTAATTTTTGGCAATACCAGTGGTGTAGTTTCAAAATAATCAGCTCTGGGATGCTCTAAAAGCAGTGCCGGAACACTCTAACCTGGGTGACAAAAATCACTGTTTTAGGATATTTTCACAGTTTTTTCTTATTTATTTCTCATAATAAAAAGCAGTACCAGAATGGTGTTCTGGTGCCATTACACCCCTGGGTGAGCTGTCAAAGTTTAGGCAGGTTTTGTCTAGGGTCCCTAACCAAGTAAGAAATTGTGTTAGTTTCTTGAAAAAAAATTGTAAATTTTTTGAAAAATTACTTTTTTTAAAAATCATATTTATTTTTAAGTAAAAAAATAATTCCTCTTTTGTTATTCATGATCATAGTTTTATCCTTGTTATTTATTACAGAATGAGAAATCTGAATTGATTTTTTATGACAGACCGGATACTGAAGGACCAAAACTTTCAAATTACAACAAACAAGAGTTTCAAAATAGTGAAGAAGCTGAAGGGCTTAAAGTAAGTTTAAAATACGTTTTGATTTCATTATCATTATTTTATTTAAATATTAATGGATCTTTTTCTGTTTGTTGTTAAGTTGAAAATAATTTCTTTCAAATTATGTTTTGACTTTCATATAATGCATATAAAATATATTTCTGCATCAGAACAAATTACTTACCATTTGTTTTGCCTGTATCTTTTCTTCTAAGATTCTCTTTCAGAAATGTTTCTATTTGCTAACAACAGATTCCTCTTATCAGAAAAAAAATGGGGGATGGGGGAATACATAAATAATATAAAATCCATAGAAAAAAAACCTATGCGGAAATGCACTCTTAATATATTTTATTTTTTAAAGGAATATGATTTAACTATATTCATTTGTAAGATTGCGCATGCAATTTTACTTAAAAAAATTGTGCCACTTGCATTGATACTTTCTTTAATAAATCATTTTTAAATAAGATGATAAGAGCATTAGAAGGAATGTTGAAGATTTGTACCTTAAAATTCTCAAATTGTCTTTATAATTATTTATCTCCTTTTTTTAAAAAAATTGTAAATTCAACCAGTACATAAAACATTATTATATCTTATTATCTGAAATGTTATGTACTGAATTTTATATCAATTTCACTGAATTTTATTTCAATTTCAGAAAGTTCTAGAATCGTCACTTGGTTTGGTTGGAGTAGTGAGCAAACAAAGGCATTTATTCATGTCTGGCCAGACTAGGATTCATGTTGATGATGTTAAGAATTTGGGTCATTTTATGGAATTAGAAGTAATTTATTTATTTATTTTTTTTGACAGATTTGTGTTTTAAAAACTGTAAGATCATTGTTTTAATTAGAATAAAGCATTTATTGAACAAAAATACAATATGGAAGAGTGGGGTGAAATGGGATACTTTGATTTTGGCATTATTAATTCTTCTTTCTGGGGACAAATACTGAATTATTCTCCACTAGGGAAGAAAAAAGAATGATCATAGTTTCCATTTTGTTGTTGTTAATTCACTTCATCTATGATTATTTGTTTTATGACATCAACTCTCTAATATTCGTTTCTTTTTAAACTTTCCCTACTTGTTAATCATCACAATCTTAAAAAAAACTCTTTATTCGCAAATTGTCAATTATTGTAATTATTGTTAAATTTTAAAAAAATTATCTTTGTTTCTTGAATTGTCAACTATTATAACTATTGTTAAATCTTAGAAAATTGTTTTATTATTAAACTAGCTGATATACCCGGCCTTGCTCGGGATTAAATTAATTTCATGTCTAAAGTTTTTTTTTTATATTTTCATGTCTAACATTTTTTATTTCTATTTTCATGTCTAATATTTTTAAAAAAATGATACATATTATGTATAGCTGATATACCCGGCATTGCTCAGGATTAAAATATTTTTGTATAAAATATTATAATACAGAAAATCCTTTTATTGTGTGAAACGTTTTCAAATTATAATGAGAGCATCAATTGAAACAAACGATTTTTAAAAAACGCCAAAAACTTATTCTCTCCATAATATGGACTTTTTAGGATGATAAATTAGTTTTTGATTAATAAAAAATATGAAAATAAACCAAATTGGAAGTTTTTCCAGGTATATATTGTGAATTGTCTGCTTTAAAATTTTTCTTTTAGTGTTTTCCAGAATTTTTGTTAATGTTTTTTTGGCAAAAGTTCTTCATATGTGCATTTTTGTTCATCTACAAATAAAAAAATATATTGCTACAAATTGTGTATAAAATTAATTTTGAAAAATTTATTAAAATGAAAGGGAAAAAAATTGTACGGAAATGAAATTAGTGTCGCTGAAAAGCTAATTTTAAAAAAAAAACATGGTGTAAAATCAGTTTTTGTTAGATAACATTTTCGGAAGATATATTCGGTAAAACACCTAAATCTTGCTAAATTTTTAATTAACTTTTGGACTTTGAATAGTTGTCAGTGACCTTTATCTTATTTTTAAGACCTCATGTGCATAAAAATATGTACAATAAACATTCAAAACCACAGCTTCCCAACTACAGAGGTTAAGGCTACAACGACTTACATTAATTCAATGCTTGCCTGTAAACAACATTTCTGGAACGTGCTGTTGTTACACATCTATTTCATCTGCTTACAAAATCTTTACTATCTTTGGCTTTGTTGGAATTTGAGTGACTGACTTATGTTTTCTTTTAGGCATTGTTAAAACACAACTCCGAATCTCGTAATACTCAAAGTTATATATTTTCAATTAAAATATTACTTATTTGTTATTTCTTAGGAAACGCAGGTAAAGATGACATATAATATTAACTGCAGCAATTTTGTAATTTAATTCTATAAGCTTTAGAATTCTTTAAGAACCAATGAAAACATTGCCAAACGATATTTGAAAAAAATAATGGTAAAGTATTTACACCGTTGCCTAGCAAGTGAGTATCATTAAATTTGCTTCATTTCAAAATAATGAAATTTAATAAAAATGAAGGGAAAATGTCATAGATATAAGATTGCTATCAGTGAAAAAAAGGTAAAATTTTGAACTTTAAGATAGTATAAAAATATTTTTTCGGGTATAATTTGCTCCAAACTTGCAGCAGAAAAACGGTTTCGGTTAATTTTTAATTAACTGACTGTTTAATTAACTTCAGCACTTTGAAAAGTAGACAGTTATTTTCCCCTGGTCTAAACAAATAAGTGTGTAAAGTTTGGTTAAAATCAGTGTCGTGGTTTAGGAGGAGATGTGGAACAAACATACCCACAATTACTTTTATTTATATTAAGATTGTCACATAAAAAAAATATATATATATACTACTTTTCCAGAAAAAATCTATTTTCCCTAATTTGCAATAGAGTTAAAATGTGTATCCTGTTTTACCCCACTAGTGGGGTAAAACGGGATACTTTGACTTTTTCTACAAAAAAATTATTATTAAACCAGCGGGAGTGGTCTCCCCTAAACTTTCTTGTATACTCCTAACACATGTAGAGAAAAATAGAATAATAAAAGACGTCAAATAAACTTCCGTCGCAAGTAAACCAAAGTTGGAACCACGCGTGGTTTGAAGGATCAAAACAAATTCAAATCCTCTGCTCATTCTTTTGCGCAACAGGACCTGGCTAGACTCCCTAAATGTTTGCTTCCTTACAAAATCACTCCAGAATTTGTTTTTGGCAAACTGCCAAGTTTCGGAGCGTCCCTTCCTTGCACAGGCATTGCCACTAGTAGGCATGCGCAGGGAGTTAGTTTCAAAACTGAACAAGTATGCGATTATACAGACCGACAGACAGTCAACCCTTTGACGGATTTGGCCCAACATTTTATACGGACCTACATTCATGACGATAAAACTGTGTATAAAATTTTATCCATCTGGCTTTTCAAGTTTTTGAGTTATAGCGTTCGCATGACCCCGAACATACATACAGACAGACTTCCCGTTGACGGATTTTGTCCACAATTTGATAGAAACCTACAAATTATGTTTAAAGACCACATACCAAATTTCATCCCCGTAGCTCTAATAGTTTTCGAGTTATCGTGTTCACAGACACACACACAGACACACATACAGACACACACACAGACAGACATAATTCCAAAATTGTGTTTTTCGGAATCAGGGATGTCTAAAACGTGGAGATTCGTCAAAATCTCGAGTTCGAATTTTTTGACGATTACAATACTTTCTCTTTGTATACTTCGTATACGAGAAAGTAAAAAAGGAGTGAAATCATGACTTTTCCTGAAATATATATTAAACTCTGATAAATAAAGAATATTTTAGTAAAATTTGACAAGCTTTATGTCTAATAGTTTAGCTCCAATACAACAGGCCTTTAAACCTTAGGTATCCCGTTTTACCCCACTTTCCCCTACATATGAAAAATTAGATGATGTTAATGTAATCTTTAATTTGTCATTACTAATAATTTCAGAATAAAAAATGAAACACATAATAAGGATGACACACAATATACTTATTATTTTTATGCTGGTTGTACTTATAATTTTCTTACTATCATGAAAGTATCTTTACAAGGATGTATTTAAAATCTTAGTTTGAAATCAATATTAAATTTGAAGAATAACAAATGCTAACAGTTACTTCATCTGAATGGACTGTATTAATTGTAGTACAGTAGAATCCTGGAAATCCGAACTATTTGGGGTTGAGCTCCGTTTAGATTCTGGGGAATTCGGTAAAATACTCTTGATATACCAAATGCAATAGAGTACTATTGACTCCGGTTGCTCTGTGAAGGCGGATCTGCATGCAGCAATTTGCATGGTACAGTTGAGGGTAAAAAGAAGATATCTTAGTTTGGTTTTACTAATTAAGGTGCTATATTCATTCTTAAAAACCAATTTGAATACTACTTTTAAGTTAGGAATAAACATTATCTTTGTTTCTGATTCGTAATTGTTATTTTTCTTTTATTTTTCAGTAAAAATGTTTCAGAAAATTAAAAAAAGTGTTTGTATTATACAGAATTTTGAATTACCTGGGTTCTACTGTAATATTTCTTCTTGAATTGTATCTCTGAGAGATGTGAGGTTGAGGGATTTTTAGCAACAAAGACTGTTATCCTCTAATTCAAAAAAATATTTATTCCAAAATTCGTTTCAATCTGCTTAAAAATTAAGTAAAATTGCCATCAGTAGATGGACTAGAAAAATTGCCGATCTAATTCAATCAAGACCAAAAAAAAAAAATGCCATCCTCCTAGAAGGGCGGCATCTTTGTCTCTACTATATTATATTTTATTTTACTGAACTTAATATGAAATTAGTCTTACAAGTACACACATTACTCATTTTTAAGTATAAAAAAAAAGTCAAAATTGAAATTCTTCCTTCCTAGGAACTTTTTGAAACACTGAGAATTTAATAATAATTTTTTTGATTATATTAAATTCGAAAGGATATCTGTTTCCATATTCACTAATGTGCCACATTTCCTAATTCATAAAATCTGAATATGATTTCTGTGAATGACAAAAATCTGCATCTTTTGTCTGAAGCGGGTAAAAAAGTTGCAAGTCGGGATACAAAATGCAGAATTGAATGTTAAGATCCATCTTTAAAGCACTTAACTGAAAAAGAACTAAAAAGCAGGATTTTGCTTTTAAATGGGTAAATCATTCTCCAGTTGAACTGAACCTGTAGTTAAAGATATCTGTATCTGATATTTTGCACTGAAATTTTAAGGATGAGGAATGCCTCATTTTGAAAGAAATTTTATCTGTTTCATGACATTCTAATTTACTTTTGAAGAAAAATTCTGAGTTATAGCATATTAAGTAAATTGCTTTTGATTAGTTTCAACAGATTTCAATTATATATAACAGATCTTTATATTATTATAGTATACTATTTAAGGCTAATATTGATCCTAATTTGAATTAATTAGTCTAAGTTTGACAACTTTCAAAGAAGATTAAAAAAAAAAAAAAAACATATGTGATGAAAGAATTAATTGTATGGTTAAGTACTACATATTAATCTTTATATTTGTTATTTCAGGTTATGTTAAAAGAAGGAGAATCATTAGAGTATGGTGAAAAAATAGCTCAAGATTTAATGACCAAATTGGGAGTACAGAAAGAAGATCTGTTATCTGGATCATACATAAATTTATTAACAAGCAAAGGGAGTTAAGATTATTTAGCTATTAAATAAAATTTCCACCAGAATAAATATATTTGATGTATTCCGAATGAAATGTAAATGGCAAAATTTATATGCCATTTACTTTATTAGAAAATAATTGTGAACCCTGCCCCCCCCCCCTTTGAAAACCTATATGTATCTTTATTGTATAATGATGTATTTTTAGGTATTAATTTTTGCTATTGAAGTTTTTTTATAATTTAAATATTGATTTATAATATTTTCTTTTTTTTAAGTGTTTCATTAAAGTGATCTTTAAATAATAAAATTCTTTGACTGCTTCATAGTTCCTTTTTTTTTTCTGCAATATGTACATTCCCAAGGGGGGAATTATCTATCTGATACATTTATCTGGTATATTTTTTTTCAACTTTAGTATATTTGATGTTGATAATAGACTAATTATGCCTGCATTTCAACTGGCAAGTCTTTTTGTTGTCTTTACTATTCTTCTAAAGGAGATATGACATTTTTTGGTGCAATGAATATAATAGTTGCATTGGCTTAAATGCATCTAAGCCTTGACGTAATTATATCATGTATCTTTCATATGCTGTTCTCTATACGACATGTGGCAGAAATTAATGAAACATTAGCCAATTTTTATGCATTAAGTATAAACTGTTTCAGTAGCTAAACGGTTATGAGATGTGTAATCAGTAATATTGTTAAAGTTTTTATTTAGTTATTGTAAAAGTTTCGGTATAAAACTTCTGATAATGAAACATAATTAAATACACATTTTTATTTGATAGTCTTATTGAATAAGATTCTCATTAACTTAATACAGTAAGCATCACTTAATCTGATCAAAATGAGATTCTGATTATGAAATAATTGGAAATATATCTTCTAGATAATGTTCATTTTAGCTTTTCAAAATTAATATTGGTCTTAATATTAACAAGTATTTGTTTTCTTAAAAAAACTAAATTTTGTTGGTTTTTTAGCATTCTATAATTTTTTTTTTTGACACAAAAATGTTAATACTGTAATGTCAGTAGTAAATTAATTATGCACTGCACCATTAATGCATATTTCCATTTTTGTCTTTTCTGAATTGATTTCTTGATAATGAAGTTTTTAAGTTTGCTAAAAATTAATTTTATAATGAAAATGATCTTTTGCATATTCTTTAATTTATATAAATTTACACAACTCCAGCTGAAAATTTTAAAAAATTATGCTCATATTACAGGGGTGATTATGGTATGGATAATGTCCATATTTTTTACTTTCCCAATTCCAGAATCGCTGCGAAATGTTGAATTGTTCTCTTTTTTCAAATTTTGTGTGTTTTAAAGTATATAATTCGAAGTTAACTAAATGGATGATATGGCAGAATATTCTATATCCTTGAATACTGACAGCCCAGATGCTGGGCAAACTACGGAATATTTTTTCCCATTAAGCAAAAATGCATGTGAAGATTTTAGTTCAGAAAATCCCTCTCAATATTATATTGGTAAAATTAATATTTGGTATTTTAAAGATACTTTATTCAGTAGCTAGAAAGCTGACCAAAATTTACATTCCATGAGCTATTTCATTTTTATTAGCAGTTCTTCGGCTCCAATACTTGTTAATATTTATACTTTAGGTTTAATTCTTATACAAGAAGGGTAAATACATTATTTGCATCAAAATGTCTTGCTGCTTGTGAAGATCTGCCATTTGTTAGCAATGAAAAATATAAACATAGAAATTCTCAGAACTTAAAACACCAATCCCTTTAAAAAGCCTTTAAAAAAAAAATGCAGATATACCAAAAGGTAAGCAACTTTAAAAAACAATGCAGTGAAACATAAATGGATTTTACATAATTATTAAAAAAATCGATTTGATAATGAAATCACTTGTTTGCATGTACATTCATTCACATCCTCAACTGTCTTGAAATTACATTGGATTTTTACTCGTGGCAATTTCCCAGACTTTTAAAATAAGGTCTTATGACCCTATTTCGCTGCCAATATTTTGTAGTTAAAGTTCTGTGATAAATTTGATAAAACATTTACCAGTGTCTTAAGAATGTAAAACTGATTTCTTTCAGATGAAAATTACTCCTGTTACATAAACAATAATAATTACTTCAGACCATAAATCTCCATTATTAATATCTGTTAAAATAAGGTGATCTAAAAAGAATATATATATACAGTGGTACCTCCGAAAAGCGGACAGTCACGGGCCCAAAAGTTTTGTCCGTTATTAGGAGGTGTCCGCTATTGGGGAGGACAACCTTTTTATTAAAAAAACTTTTGCACTTCTGCTTGATATTTTATTGAAAATTAAGCCTGCGATTTTAATTAAAAAGGAAAAATTAATTAGGTAAGAAAAGAATAACTATTTACTACTTTACCTTTTAATTGTGTGCTAATCCTTTTATCTTGCATAAAATAATCCCAAAATACATTGCATAGTATTTTAATTACTACTTGAAAAAAATCTGTTGACAAAGTTTGATTTCTGTTTTATACACAGCAAACTTGTTTCTCAAGGTGAATCTTCATAGGATGTGGCTTTGCTAATCCCTCGGAATCTTCATTGTTCAGAAAGAACTGTTTTAATTGTTCGCTGTATTTCAGTGCTTCCGAATAATCTTTGATTTTGCAATCTTCCATTGGCGATTCGTCATCATCATCCTTAGAACGGGCCAGAGCTTCAGTGGTGTCCCGATGAATGAAATTGGAAACATGCAGGTTTTCTTCTCCAATGGATAAATCGTCGTCGATCTTGACATACTCTTCAACGCTTCAACGCTGAGGGGACAGAAGAATGCCATTGTGTGCATATTAGGATCGAATTTCATTGTGTCAAGCACGGAAGGGAGGAGTCTGGAAAAGTTCGTTATAAAGACGCATAAACACATTTTTAGCTTGGTTGTTAGAATAATTTTGAAATGTTTGCCAAAATAATTGAATGTTTTTAAAAAATACCTGTCCGCTATTCGGAGTGTCCGCTATCCAGAGGGAATAACATGGATTGTCCTATATAAAAGGACTGGGACTCGTAAAAATGTCCGTTAATTAGAGATGTCCGCTATTCGGGAGTGTCCGTTAAGGGAGGTACCACTGTATATATAATTACTTCCTATAGTCATAAAATAATTGATAATATTATTTGAATAAATGCAATGCACAAGATGTAAATGAAAAAAAACATGTTTATTAAAATTTCTTGATAGCAAAAACAATTTAAAGGTAATATATGATTTTTTTTCAATATGACTAATATACCAAAGATTTTGAACACATTCTTAACTTGAGCATTTCAAAATAAATGCATTAAATATAATAAGCTGCAGTGTTTTATTTTTCATCAGGCTTCTTTGTAGGATCTAAACCCAGTGATTTCATCTGAACAGCAACATCAAACAAGTAGTCATAGCATTCTGCCCTGCAAAACACAAGATTTATATATATAAATAATAAATTTGCGTATAAGTTTGGACAACATTTATAAAATTACTGAAATGTACATAATGAACACATAAAGCAATATTACATGGTTTTTGCCTTTTGCCATGTATCCCCCCAAACATAAACACCGTGCCGACGTACAAGAACTGCAGATGTCTCTGGATATTTGTCAATAGCAGCAGCCATTCTGTCCTGTAAAATAATTTCCTTCAATGAATCATATTTAAATGTGTAGCACAGTAGATTGACGTCAATATATGAATAAAAATTTGCAACTTTAAATTGTTAGATTTTAATATATTTGAAACTAAACTTCAATTTAAAAAATCTTTAAAAGAGATGCAATTCTACTTTGTATACAACACAAAAATTGTAATAAAGTATATTCATAAACAATATGTGGAAAGATAATATTTATAGAGAGGGAGAAATAATTTTAAAAATACAAGTCTACTTTAAAAAGTAATAAATTTTGTTAAATAAATAATTAATGCTAATTTTGACATTTAATCATTAAAGAAAACATTAATCAATATTTGTTAATCTTCCATTGCTTTTGCATCCATATATGTATGTAGGGGGATATCCAGGAGCTCTCGAAACCAAAGCAAGAATCATACTCCTAGACACCTCCTACTTAAAAAAAAGGGTGTTTGGCAGGAGACATTCTAGGGGTAATGTACAAAGAATACTCAGATTATTAAAAACTAAATTAGATTTATTAAAAGCTTTAAGAGATATTTACATAAAACAGATAAATGATTCTTTACAATATGATAGTTAAAAGAGGGTTTAAAGGATTAATAATAACTATTTTTAAAGGATTAAAAATAGTTATTAAACATTAGTTTTGAACCATTATTACATTATGGAGTATTGTGCCATTATTATAAAGGAAAGACATTGCCAACTGCAATTGTATAAAAAGCTGGAGCCAAACGGTCTACTGCTGGGCTAAAGGCTAACGCCTCTCACGGACCTGCGATTCTTTTCGTAGATAGGAGTCGTCTGCATAATAATGAAATCTCGTACTGGTATAATAGAGTGCTGATGTCTACATAATCATGCGTGTCACATGCAGGCAACAAGTGAACGTTCAAGGACTTCCTTATCTAACTGATTAGTGGTGGTGATGGTTCCATCTATTCAAAATAAAAGTAGCTAATGGCATTGAGAATTACTGAGTGGGAAATTAAATCCTACATGTATCACTAAATGAAAAATAACAGTACCATTTTGTAGAGTTAGGGTTCACTATTTTAAATTATACCTACATGTATGTAGTTTGTTTTGCAAAACTGATCAAATTTCACTAGTTGTGTAATAGACTACTAATAATGCATTAATTTATTTTGGAACAATGCAACATTTGTATTTTTTGTAATGTTTTATGAAAACATCTATATTTCAAAATGAGCATTTTGGAGTTGATAGCTATAATTGCATAGCTATGCCCATAACATTTTGCAATCAAAACACACTTGTACTGTCTGTTTTCAGATCTGGCAACCCTCTACACTTTTGATACATGCACAAATCAGCTTTGATTCCACTAAAATCAGGGAAAGATGGAGATGTTTTTTTTTTTTTTTTTTTCCCCATTATTTCCACATTTTCTTGAAATTATAAAAATTAGAAGTTTAAAAAAAAACCTAATAGATAATTTGAGTTATTGTTTCATGAAATTTGTCTGAAGGAACAAAATAGTAACAGGAGGCATAGGTAAAAATGTACAGATATTTCTTTACATACAGCTTCAAGATTTTATTTTCATGGGTAAATTTTACCAAATGCAGTGCTGCACTGAATATGTATTTCTAATCAATAAGGTTTAATGAATTTGTAAGGATTTGTAAGAGCATCTGATTTCTGCTATAAAATCTTAACTTTTTAAAGAATTGGTTAAACAATTTCTTAAAGTAATGTCTTGTCTCTGCTTGAGGAATCACTTGAGAAACTTAATAAATGTGAGATGTAATTGAGAAACTAATAAGATGCAGAGAATAATTCAGACTATTCCTTATATAACTTGTCATGAAACACTAAAAAGAAATAGTTTCAATGAAAAAAGAAAACACTAAAAAGCCAAGAAAATAATTAGATTTAAGATGAAATGTGTTCAATATTCTCACAAATATTTCTAACTGATTCTTGCAACTATATTTTAATGATCTATGAGGGAAAAAATATAATTATTCATTAATTAATGACATACTTTTAAATCCTTTTCAAAAGGTGTATTTTCAATAATTGGAACAACTAATTTGTCATCATATCTGTATGGAACTCCAGCTTTTCCTTTTACAATACCCTGAAAAAGAAATTTACATTTAATAAAACAGTGAAAATGAAATTTATAAATGTATTGATTTAATATAGAAAAGAACAACAAAAACAAGTTTGATTTACTTTTATCATCTCCAAATGCGTAACAACAAATTCTGATTCAGGGTACATTAAAGTTGCTAAAACTGATGCTTTAGAGTGAGAATGGAGCACAGCACCTGCATCTGTAAAAATTCGAAAATAAATTAACAAGATATTTTGATGCTTAGGATAATATTTACCAGGCATTTTAGATAACTGTCCAAATATTTCATTCTTATTACTTAAATGAAAAAATTACAATGATTTGGGAGATACTCTTGAATTATGATAGTTTAAATGTAACTTAGTGCTTCTAATCTGAGGAAAATGTCAATAAAAGCATAACTCCTCAAAGAGGCTATATTATAAATCAAATGTTAACAGTATTTGTAAGTTAAATAATTTTTATATTTATGATGGATATATAAAATATATCCAGAACTAGTTCTTTGGTCCTTATAGTACAAAATTCTTCAAAGTATAATTACATTCATGAAGATATACAGAATCTCTTGCTTCTGATTAATTTGTCAATCCTGATTGATTGTCTTCTTTCAGGATTAAGTTTTGGTTGAGCTATTTTATGTTCTACAAATAGTGAATCCTACATATAAGGCTACCTTATACTAGGCTGCTCAAAAGGAAATAATCAACTATTTAAACTTGTGTTTGTGTGCGTATGGGGGCATTTTGGGTCATATTCAATATACTTTCTCTTACGCACCACCAAAGGAGTCGCAAGCACATTTCCATTTTTAAATTTTTAGTTTCCAATCAGTAGTGCTAATCAGTGATATGAACACTTCTTATGGATATAAGAGGCAGAATTATAATGGCTGTATCATGATAATTAAATATTATGCATATTACAATTAACTTTTTTCCTTAGTTAAATATTTTAAGTTCTAACCATCAAGATATAAAAAATATACAAGATAACAAGGAGCTAAAAAGACAAATGAGAGAAAATTGGTATAGTGAAATAATTGGGCAATTTTTCTAAATAATACATCTATTTTCATTTTATTCTTTCTATGAAATGAAATTCTCTTTATTTTTATATACATCATATATAAATTATGGAAGCTAAGATGGATGAATGCATATTATATGCACCTGTACATTAGTTATAAAAACTTTTTCTCAATCAAAATTTTCCTTTGTCTCTTTGTTTTGATAGAATGTTTTCTGTTTTGTTAACATAAGTTGCTAAATTTTTAGAAATAATCTGACTCTCATCCAAGATTTTCCTTAATTTCAGTTAATGTACACAAGTTACATCACAAGATGTATATAGAACAATATATTACCAGCAACACCTTCTTTATCTGTTTTTACTTCATGTTATTGTATAGCAATGGATTCCGAAACCCTCTGCACTTTTGTGCATGCACCAGTCAGAATTATTTTCATCAAAATAGGCGAAAAGTGAAGAATGGGAGGGAAAATGTTTACATTTTACTTAGCGTGATCTAACAAAGAACTCCGGAAATGAGTTCATCTGACTTATTACCCGACATCCCTTTCCGGTGTAAAATCGTCCCAAAGTGCTAGTCTCGGGATCGCTAGTTGAACAGTATTAAATATCTTATCTTGGAACTTTCTTTCAAATGCTAAAAATTTTTATCAATACAATTTTAGTAACTTAAATACATTCAAGCAAAAACTAAAGATTATAGATTGTTATTGAATATTAAAAAAATAAAGGTACTCAAAAAGAAATATGACAGGCTGAGATTTCAACAATTCTATCAATTTTTATTTCTTTTTTCCAAATTATTTTTCGCTCCTCCATAATGCAGATTTCTTTTGAAATCACTATTCCCCAGTAATTTAAATGAGTAATATTTTTATCAACAGCATTACAGTCCACAATTAATGCTGATATTTTGCACAGAAAGATATAATTTATAGATACATCAATATGCACTCAAAACAATGAAAATGCCTGGAGTTGATACAAAAATCTTATCCAGAATTTGAATCTTTTCACTTGGTTTAAAAAAACAAGTCAAAGTCTTATAAATGTTGAAAATTTTCATTCAGTTTAGATAATATATTAATGATCTTTCTCAACTCATTCATAATTTTTAAACCTGCAGTAAACAGTACCATAGGAAAGAGAGGGGAGGGGGGAATGTTAATTCAGTTTAAAAATTCAGAACATTACCTTCATAACGAATTTGATCAATTTTGAACAACTACTAATTTTTTTTTATTGAAATTTTTTCAAATACCATCTCTTTGAATGTCTTAAAATCATCTGAGAATATACCTTTTTCTTTGAAATAAAAAATGACAAATACATATTGAATTTTTACTCAGACTTCATATCACATGAAAACCAACAAATTATGTAAAAATAAAACAAATAATTTTAAAACTAAAGCAAAAATCAATGAAAATTAATGTTTATAAAATCAATGGTTGAAGGCTGTTAATGTACATAAAGTATTTTGAGAAAACTGTTTCTACTTACTTCTTTTAACATAAGCATTCATGAACAAAGGGGTACATTCACTTATCTTGAACCGTTTCTCTGGTACTGGGGAAGAAATTATATTTCCCACTGAATCAATCACAAATAAATCCTCAGGTTGAATTCTCTCCTTCTGAACTCCAGACGGGGCAACAAAAATTTCATCTCTGAAATGCATATATAAAATTTAAATAGATCATTAGTTCTATTCAATGATTCAGTTTTAGAATGAGTCATAAAAACTCTTCTTATTTAAAGGCAAAATACTACGCTGCTTCTGAAATTCTATTGGCACTTTTATTTACATTTCTGTTTATTCCTTTTGAAACACAAAGAAATCTTATAACATCAGCTATTCACTTTTTGAGGAAAAAATGTACTAGATTTTTAGCAAATATACCAGTCTTTCTTTTTATTATATAAAATACAAAACATATATTCTCAATTCAATTAAACTTAAAGTAATTAGAATTTTTTGTTAAAATTTAAGTAACTGTTTACTTTCACCATTATTATAATTCAAAGTTTTCAACATAATAAAAATAAACTGACTTTCAAATTTCTGTAGAGAAAGAGGAAAGAGCAATTTGTCTATTATTTACATTAATTTTTGAAACTTTTAACTGATTTAAATTATTTTCAATTTAGAATGTCCAGTTTCCCTAATCTTTTACAAAAATTAATTTGAATTATTCTGTATGTTGTTTTCATGAAAAATGTTTCAAATGACAGTAAAAAAAAAAAGCACTTTTTAATTAATACCCAGTGATTAATCCTTCTCATTTTAGATGAAAAATAAAATATAAAAGAGGTTTTAAAAATGGGATCTGTATCATAACTTATTAATAATTCGTTTTACTATGTTACTAAAGAATTTTTAATTTCATAATTTAATCAGTAGCATGTGAATAAAATAATATCCGATGCAGTATTAACTCCTGAATTCAATGATTACAGAAAATAAATAATAATTATAAAATGCTGTAGAAATTACCCATGCTTAATGCTAATGCCTCCTCCAGTACCTGTTACCCAGCCAAGAGTATAAAATTGTCTACATAATTCTGGAATTATTTGTCTTGGATGTTCCTGAAATAAATGCATATTAGATCTTTATTGTAAAAATAGCACATACAGATTTATCAATTTTCAAGGTAAGTTATTCATCAAATTAAAACATTTATTGCGAGAAAACTTCAGTTCTTTTCAAACTTAGCTGTAACCAATGCCACTTTTAGAAATTAATAAAATAATCTTGCATGAATATACATATATAAATGTGCATGCGTAAAATAGTAGAATACAAGATCAGCCAGATTTTCTCCTTTTACTAATTTTTTTTTTCTGCATCTTTTATGTTTGAAATTACAATCCAATTCCACAAAGAAACCTACACTAAATGAAAAGGCTTGTCATTTAAGTGGTAGTCAGAAAGGAAAGAAGGAGATAATTAATTAAGCCTTTCTTAAAAAGTTCTAAAAGGAATCTGCAATATAGAATGTCATTTACCCTGACTTATGGTACTCTGAAGCTTCAATGTCACTTATTCTTGAAGGTGCCATTTCGCCATTCTCCATATACTTTAATAATGGCAGCCCACAAGCAGTCACAAACTGTACAGCCACCCTTAGTTCAAAATTGAATGATTATGAAATTTTCTAACTGACAAATCATTCTAATTTTGCATGACTGGGACTGATGCAATGTTTCCAGATTGTCCACAACATATTTTGTGCACCCATCAAACCTGTTGATTACATGTGGATACATTGGCTGCACCCTGCTGATATCAAAAGTAGGACGAGGTCAAATTAATGTGACTTGATTATTAATCTTCTGCTTCCAAATACTTATTATAAAAATGCCTTGCATCACAATTATTACTTTTTATACCTATTTAAAATCATATTATCAAACAATCTATAGTAAACTAAGCTATCAAAAGCTGTTCAGAAAAATATGAAAGAAAATTATATATTTGCTTTCGTCATGAAAGATTATTAATATATTCGCGATAGATAAAACATCACAATTTTGTAAATTTAAAAAGTAATATAACATTTTAAAACTAATATATAAGTACCTAATGATTTACAGAGAATGCCAAACAATGCTTATTGATGCTTCTAAAATGAAAGATAAAAAAAAAACCTTTTAATATACTAATCAAACTGTGCTATTTTTACACTTTTAAATTATACATAGTTGGTTTCGTGTGTATAAAAAACATGTTTATCAAGCAGAAATATCAGTCTGCATGTTATCTCATTTAAGAAAATTGTTAATCTCTTCAAGGTCATTGATACACTTTAGTGTGCAAAATAGTGGAAACTCTTTGGAAAAACGTATTTTTGAGGTTCTAAAAAAACAATCAAATCACATAATGTAACAGCGATGGAAAGGAAATTTCATAACAAATATGATTACAATTACGAAGAGTATTTATATTTCAAAAAATGTTATATTCAAATAACTAAAACAGGAAATTTAGCAGGCTTTAGTTAATATGTAGGTTTCCTTCATTTGAATGTAACTGATCAGTATGTGTATTTGTATTTTATTATCTTTTATTTGTGTCATCTTGTTGTAGGACACAGCTATTGATGCCATGTATCACAGCTGGGAAGAAAAAATTCTCAGTGTTTTACATGATGGCCGGCTTAATAAAAAACAAAGCTAAATTACACAAATGACATGAAAGTAGACTGGTGCCACAGAAAGCAATGCATTTTTTTTTAATCAGCATAATTTTATTAATCAGCTTTACACACAGAACATGTTTGATAAATAAACAAAATTTTGGTATTAAATACAAGAGATCAAACAGGCTGATTACGCAGTATAAGATATATATGAGATAATTTGGGAATCTTTTATAATAAGTAGGAATCATGAATGACAACAGACGATTAAAAGGAATGTAAACAATGATTCCCCAATAATTAGATTATAGTGATCAAATTTAGATGATAATTTACTTCTCGTATTTCTTCTAAATTAAAATCTAATCAGATGACACTACAATAAGATTTATTTAAAAGTGAATGAAATTGTTGAAATATTTACTTTGGGCCAAGACAAACGCAAATCACCGTTAATGTCCGACATCTAATTAGAAATTTATAACTTCAATAACTGAAATACGAATTTAAAATCAAAATCTTGAACTGCTCCAACCCGTTTATGATATTTGATCAGTTGACTGATAATCATAAGTTGAAACGGAGCAGACGGTCTTTTTAATATCTCCGCTGATATATATATAAAAAAAAAGCATGTTGCCATCTCTTCTGCTGAAATTTACAGTATTTCAAAGTCAAGGGCACAATACTCGCAAGAAGTTTCATTAGAATGCATAAAAGAAGGGAAAAATTCAATGGAATGAGAAACAGTATTTTTCATGTTTCCGTATGAATTTGGAAATTCTAAAAATTTATATTTTAATTCAAGAAAAGGAAGATATATCGCATCTGGCTGCATCATGTGGTCAATTTGAGTTTCCTTTTCGTTTTGTTTATTGTTTATGTAGGTGTGTGTTGTGAAAAAAAAAATCCCGATAAATACAAACAATTCTGTGATTTCTGCATCATGTCTGTACCTCAAATGAATTTTGAAATTCTGCTTTTATTGCTTAAAGTAATTTTGACTTTGTTCTGATTGATCTCCTTAAAATTCATTCGAAAAATTATAAATAATCACTTGTTATTATTTACTTTTGGAATGAGATCTTAAAATTAAGTGTTTAATTTCACGAATCACTTACCTTTATCATATATTTTAGTTTCTTGGATTTTATGTAGTAAATATTTGACATAAAATATTTCTGCAAGAATTTTGGGATAACTATTTATATTTTATACCTTTAATTTGAAGCTAACTGGTTTGTAAATATTTTTCATGAGTTGAGAACAGTCTAATGCTATATACTCAAATTGTAACATATTTTGTTTGATGTTTTAAATTGTAATATGTTGTAGTTATACATTTGCTATTGCTATATAGCTATATATATGAAAAGCTCCCCTGATTCGATTTTCAGGTGTAATAAAACTACATAGTTTTAATTGATATAGGTTTTTTTTTTTTTTTTTTTAAATTTCAAATCAATCACTTTAAAACTTATTTCATGTATTTTGCTAAAGCAAAGATTTGAAACTATTTATTAGTAATTGTAGTAAATTATTTTCTTTGTCTGCTAGATCTAGGTCTACTTAAAATTTTACTGATTAAAAGTGCTTTTGTGAACTTATATTTCTTTTGTATTTCTAATATTATTTTAAGGCATCTTCAAAGCAGCAGGTCGTTGATATTTGCCAAGATGTGTTTAAATATAGAGAAAAAGATCTACCGAATCAAGTAGTAATGCCTGTTGCTGATGCTATGGGCATTGACACAACAGAAGCACTTAAGGTAAACTGGAAAATCATCACCATTAATAATTTAAATTTTTTATTATTTGAACTTTATTGCACATTATTTTATTAATATGTATTCAGATATATTTTTGCCAAGTATAGATAACTCAAACATATTTATTGGTTAAAAAAATCACTGAAGGAATTTTTTCCCCTTCTTATAAGGCAAATGTTTTTATTTACTAGGTTTTTCTTTTTATTTAATCTAGAAATGTGTCCTTTTTACTCTGAATTTCATCGACTATGGTTTATTTTAAAATATTGGCTTTGTAAAATATATTTTGAAACACAAATTTTTCAAACCAAGTTTCATATCCATTTTATTTATGAAAAATGAAACCTTTCTGTGCAATTTTGGATGTAGGAAACATCTGCAATGTTTGAAAAATCAAGATGATTTCAATATGTTATTGTGTAACAGGCAGCTGCTACTAAACCATCTGTACAGATAAAAACATCTGTGGTGACTAATAACATAAAAAAAATGTTTTGCAATGACATTCAGCCATGTATTTTATTCCCATTATACTTCAATGCTGAAAGAAAAAATTTCTAGTCCCATGTGATTATGAAAAATTTAAATGATTAACCAGATTTTAAAGCTTTAAACATAATAATTTGTCAAATTCATCTGTTTCCTGTTGAATTTCTAAATTATTTAATCAGAATCAAAGAGTTCTTAAAAAAAAAGAAATCTAATATAATACAAATTTATTAGAAATTTGGTATCTGTATCTAAAATTTTGCTGATTGAACAATTTTTTTTCTGTGAAAATAATTTTAAAGATGCTCATTAAATTCTATTAAGATTTTTATTCTTAAATTTAAATATGCCACTTAACTCTGTTTTATTTCTTATTCAATTCATTGTTATTTGTAAAAGTTTTTTTAAAAAATCATTCAGATCATAACTGTCTGATAATCAAGTTATTTATAAAACTAAATTCCAATTAAGTCAAATTAAATTATTATTTTCAGGAACATGATATACACAATTTCTATGAATTAAATTGCTACTTTCAGCATGATGTCTCTCCATGTAATGAACCTGTTATTTTGCCAATAAACCAGTGGCTCTTCTTATACTGAGAGCTAAAATTATGATTTTTGTAGATGAAGTGCTTGAGTTTTTTTTTTCTATTTGTTTATAATTAACTTTTATTTATTTTATTATTTGTAATTGATTTTTTCAGTAATAAAGTGGAGTTTTAACATTTCTAAACTTTCTTTTTAATCCATAAGGCTTTTTTTTTTTGTCTTGTAGAATATTTTTCTGATCTTAGTTGTTAACATAGTCTTTTTATTTTAGCTTTTCAAAGCTCTAAGTATTTTTCTGAAATTCGTTTTATTCCATGGGCATTCTACATACGATAGCATTTCTTCACTGTTCCCAGATGACTTTCATAAGAATTTACGTGATCTTCTCTCAAAAATAATTGCTGAAAAATTTGGAACATGGAAAAGCTTAGCTGCTAAAGATTCGGGTATAATGCATTTTGTTTTAATTTCTTCTTTTGTTTTTTGTGATTAGATATTTGAAAATTAGTCAAACAAGTAATTTTTTTAAATATTTATTCTGTCTTTTTAGTGTCTGTGCCAAAATTAACAGAATTTGATTGGAGGGTAGATTTAAAAATGGCATCTGGTAAAATTGCCCGAATGAGTGAACCAACTTGCATCTTACATTTGAAGGTAGTATTTATTATCTGTACTTGAATATGTCATTTGAAGATGCCAATTTATTAGAAATACATTATTAGCAAAAAGTATAGTGTTAAGCTGAAAATATTTTCTAAAAAGTTGAGAAATATTATTTGATTTACTTTTCTGTTGATAGATAGTAGTTTGAAAACTACCTCAAGCATTCTTTTCTCATTTAACTTCTCTGTATCGTTTTTTATTGCGTTTTTATTATTTAAGATAAAAATGTATTTAAAAGTGATATTTCATAAATTACCTTGGATAATTTATTGTAATTCATTCTATATAATAAACTGCTGGTGTGGTAAAAGAGTTTAGAGAGGGGATACTGGCTCAGGTGTTGTCATTGTCACCTGACCATTATTCAAAATTATGAGGTCTGTCCTCAAAATAGCCCGTGTTGCTTCAAAATAGTATGTTAATATAACTAAATTAAACTTTATTGCAATTGTGTTGTTAAAATACTATATTGATAAAAGATGCATAAATGAATGTCAGTGGAAATATATGGAGCAAAGCTTCCTAATTTTCTTTTATCGCTTGAAAATATCATAAAAGAATTTTTTTATTTAGAAATAAAATTTATTTTATTCATTTATTAGTTCATAATAAATCTCAACTAATAATTTAAATAGATGTGTGTCTGTTGGGGCTCTACTGAATAGACTATTGGACTTGGAACTATCAAATTTGGCACATATATTATACCTTAGGGGGTGGGAATGTAACACTTTTGAGTGATTTATTTTTAAATTTTCATTAGAATTGTAATTAATTGAAAATTAAGCAAAATATTGTCATTTTTTTGATAAATTCCAGAAATATTATCAAACAAGAATGATTTTTATACTATCTTAAAATTCAAAAAATTATCTTTTTCCATGGTACCAATTTAGTTGCCATTTAATTTTGACCTTTTTTTTTTCAAACTATTTTTTTATAAGTGAAGGGATCATTCTCATTATAAATGATTAGTAATGTACTATCTGTTTGTTTAACATGCTGCTGCCTTCATGTCCAGGTTGAAGCTGGCACCATTTGATTGTTTCTCTAAAGTAAAGCAGAGCAAAATTAATGGAGCCACCAAATGGATAAAAAGGCAAATTTCTGCAGCTGTTATATGTGTAAAAAGTTGGAGTTTTGCAACACTTTTAATTTGGCATTTTTGTTTTCTTCAGGCAAAATAAATACGAACACTGTAACAAATTGTTTAAGTGCTGTCCCTTGCATTCAGTTTATGAGTATTATCAATAACATCAACCCTAAATCTATGGAATTGAATGTGGTTAGGGGGAGATTAGAACTACTTTTTAAAAATGAAAGTTAGTATTAACCTTATAATAATTTATATGGTATAGTATGATCTTTTTAATAAGATTAATTCCAAATCTAAAATAATAGTATTCTAGTAGCACCCACCGTGTTCTGCACTGCCCCTCCCACCTCGCTGCTTGCAACTACTACTTTTTTCAGTTTCAAATACTGCATATAGATGAGGGGATCAGGCTATAAAACAGCAAAAAAAAAAAAAAAAAAAGAAACCTCATTTGAGTTCTAATATTTTGCACAAATTTGTCATGAATTTCTGCATGAAAGTTTTTAGAACCATAAATGCAGTATGATCTCACTCTAAATAAAATTTCCATCCTCTACAATTGGTTTTTTTTACGATATTCTTAAGCCACCATGTTGATTCATAATTTTCAAACTCAAAAATAAAATTTTAATCACGTTTATTTTTTTGTAGATTCATAATCCTGGAGTTCCTGAAAATAGTGAAGACAGATTTCAGTCTCTTAATGTAGAACTCAGCAAAGAAAAACTTGATACAATGCTCAATGGTTTAGGCAGGATAAGAGATCAGCTATCTGCTGTAGCTAAAAAATGATAAATATTAATGCTTTTGTCTGTTTAAATAAATTTATATTGTTCATTTAATGTGATATTTCACATTTTCATTTTTCACAATCACTATTAACTGGGAAATATTAAATAAGATTCTTTTCCTTTGTTCAAATTAGCGGAAATCAGTATAAATTTCTTAAAGTAGTGATTAAATTCAGTTTCAAGGTCTATTGTTTCATCAGTTTTTAAATGCCAAATCAGGATAGTTATAATCCTTCATGTAATTTCTGATAAAATCCTTAGTTATCTTTTAAAATTTAGAAGTTCTTTTTATACCGCTATTCAATTTTCAACTGCAATTTCTGATTATTTTCAATGAACATAAGTATTTATTCATTTTTTATATAATGAGAGATCGTTGTAAATATTTCTGCTCAGTGTACATATTGATCTTTTCAGTATTTGATTTATTAAAATTAATTTTATGTATTAAAATTTGTTATAATTTATTTCTGAAATAAAAGATATTTCTAAATAACATGGCTTTTTTTGCGCAGTTTCTTAGAAATAACCTAGATGAGCATGTCAAAGATTCTGCAAACTACATTACAGTTTATATTGTATTCAATGCGGTTCTTATGAGGTGGTATACTTGGCATTGCTTAGAATGAAAATATTTTCAGGTCTAATGTTTTCAATATAAAAGTTACTTTTATAAAAAAATATTTTAATACAAAAAATCCTTTGATCATCTGTAATTTTAAAAAAATTAAAATCAGTAAAGAATTAACTGATAAAATATGGGAACTTCTTTTTAAAAAAAATCTAGTGCTCTCTTAGTGACACTCTCTTCAGAATAAACAAACTATTAAAAACATATTAACGGAATTAAAGATCCATATATGCTACAAATTCCAATTAATATTTATAATTGGAAAATTATCCTAAAAGAATCAATGAGCAAAACACTTATACTGTAAAGAGTAAAAATAAAAACAAACTTGAAGTAAAATTCCCAAACTGAAAGCGGTTGGCAAATCTTTTGTTGAAAAACAGCAAGACCAATTCAGAGTGCTTTGACAGGTATATTACTGCGAAGATTAAGAAAAAAAAAAACTATTTATATACTTGCACAAAACCTTCATAGTATTTCTGATTAAAATTTGAAGAAACTCTATTCAGAGGTTTGGATTTAAATGCATCAGCTATATGGAATGCCAAAGCTTTCTTTTTCTTGAAAAAGAAAAGCATCAATTGGAAGGTCAAACCTTGGACCTATAGACTTGATGTTGGATGCCTTACTGACCAAACCAAAATAACTTGACAATGGGCATTTCTACTTTATGTTCAACACCAAATATAAATTCACCATCAGTTTTGGATTTCTGATAGTGTACAAACTATTTTTGTGTTTCACTTTTATTTATATGCATGTTTCATAGTATTTGTGAGCAAAATTTGAAGAGAATCTTTTCAGTAGTTTTGATTTCTTTAGCGTACAAAAAAATTAGCATTTCAGTAAAAATATTTTTAGTAATGCCGTTTTCAGAAACTTTTAATTATTTTTAAATTTCACAAAATATTTTTTTATTATAAAAAAAGTTTACACACACCAATTTTTGCCATAATTAGCTTTCATTATTTTGGCTCATTAAATGTTTTCCATTCACATTTTGATTGTATAAATCTGTAAATTTTTTAACTGAATCACTTTGGCAATTGCTTATCAAATTAGTATATACAGGGTGTCCATGCTTATTATGGTCCAATAGCTAATTTCCAAACCATTACAGACAGACATAGTTCCAACTGGGAAAATGCTTTAAATGGAGGGAAGAATTATATTTTTTTGAGTCCATAAATATGTTTCTGAAAAAGTTACAAATTCTAATTTTTTTATATGGTCACCTGATCCTATCAGTCATATTTAGTAAAACATTCTTCATACACTTACATTTTAAACAAAAAAAGTTCAGCTCTTCTGCGACTAAAACTGGACGAGTTATGGGGCTTTGAATTTCATAATTTTAAACCAATCAGCGTCCTCGTCAAGCAAATACTAGGTAATGATTGGTGGATCGTATTCGAGGCAGCTATTGAAATGGTGTAAAGTGGTCTAAGTCAGTGATATAGCTATTGGACCATGATAAGTGTGGACACACTTGGATGTAATATATACTGGGTGTTCCTAGAATCATGGACCAATAGTTAATTTCTAAACCCTCAGAAGTAGTGATATACTTACTGTTGGAATAATGCTTAAAATTAAGAAAATATTTTTTATGCTTATTAAGCAATAAACATACGTAATCTAAATTTTTATATATTCCCCCTGATCCTATTAGTTACATCTGGCAACATAATTTTGGCACACTAATATTTTAAACGGAAAAGTTCCACACCATTTGTGACAAACTAAATATGTTACGAAGTTTTGAATTTCATTACTTTAGAACAGTCTAAGGAAGATCTTAAGGAGTGGTATCAAAATTAAGCTATGCATAAATGCACTATTAGGTTTTGGATTTCTTTTAATTATGTGACAGGAGGAGGTTTTAGAGCACTTTGAAAAAGACTCTTAATTATCTACTTATTCGATTAGAAATGTTTTATTTATTTGTATATATGTTTTTGTTATAAGTAAACATGTTTCAAATACAGGGAGACAAGGAGTGGTGTTTTTATTTTATTTTAAATAAACAAGGTGAAAATCCATCATCGGTGAATGAAATTTTCTGGACCTATGAGTGTCAATTTACATGTTAAGGAAATTTTTATACAATAGTAATTTACTGTTACTAAAAAATACTCATAATATATGACCAAATATGTATCAAATGCATTGGTCTGTGAATATTTTGTGCAGGATATGAAAGAGTGCATTTATTGGGCTACTCTTCAATGATGCTCCAACTTCTACTCAATATACAGCTATTTATCTGGATCATTATTTGACTATTTGGTGGAATCTTGAACCTATTCCTCCAAATCCTTGCTACAGGATATTTCAAGAATGTGATTTCAACATGATTGGATGCCAACACATTCATCTATTCAGCCATGTACTTTCCCAATTCTTTCAGAAGTAACATTATTTTTAAATATTATTATTGGGTAGGGAGGTTCTTTTCAGTTGCTCCTGCAACTGTCCTTTAAATAACTTTCTTTGAGATTTCTTAAGAAATAAAGTCTATGAAAGAGAATCACAAGTACAGCAGATTTGGTAAATTGTATTCTTATGGCATGTAAATCTGTTGCTCCAACAATTTTGCATAGTGTGTAAGAATTTGTTTTGCAAGCGTAGGTTAACCAGTTAAGCAAATATTACAATCAAGTGACTTCTAATTAAAGTTCTACAGATTGTTGATTACCTTTTTTTAAATATTTTATTTTGTAATGAAACGAAGTTCTTTTCATCATGTTGTTTACCACACAAGCTGTGTTACTTTTCATTTATTTTTTGAGTACCAGCTGTATATTAGTTTTATCAGGGTTCGTACTCCTCCTGAAAAACTCCTGAATTTTGCTTTTTTTTTCTAAGGGCCCTGAAAACTCCTGAAAATTGTGTTTTTAATCCTGATATTTCTTTTTGTGTCATGAAAAATTACAATCGAAAAGCAAAAGGTAAAATTATGATAAAACATAAAAATATGATGCTTCCATTTTTCCTTATTGATAGAAAGTCGCTGGAATCCGGAATTCTTACTTCTGACCTTACTTAGCGCCGAAATAGTCTACCTCGCATGTTCTGAGTCACTGCGATTTGGAAAGATGGGAGAATTGATATTTAGTATACTTTTTTGCCAATTTTATAAAAATTGTCCACACTACCCCTTTCTCCCCTACAATTGATTTTTTTTTCATGTTATCTCCTAAATTTTCTGTACTGTACTCCTGAAAAAATCCTTAGAAACTCCTGAATTTTACTATCATATATACAGTATGAACCCTGTTTTACTCTTGTTAGTTGAATTTTTAAACATATAAAAAATTGTATTAACATATTTAATTTTTCAAAAGTTGATAATTGTTCCCCAAAATAAATTTGTACACAACCCCCATTTACTTTAGCAGCTATTACTCCATCAGTTTTAGTCATAAAATAATAGAACGTTTTTGCTTGTATATATTCTGGTGTCAGTATTGTTTTCACTAAATATAACTATGATTGGGGACTGTAAAAATTTAGATTTCATAATTTTTGCAGCAGTTTATTTATTAGCTCGAACAGCATAAAAAACATTTATTTTTTATCCATTTAAAACATTTTCCCAACTGGAAGTTATATGACCGTCTTTTAACAGTTTAGAAATTAGCTGCTGATTCATGATTAGAGTGGACACCATTTTTAATACACAAGTGAAAAATAACATGCTTTATTATTTTCATGGATTCTTAATTAATTCAAAACTTTTTGTTTCTTAGTTAACAAAATAAAATACTAAAGTAGTAAAATGTGTATACCATAATTTGTAAAAATCTCAATGTGTGAATCATTTTGAATTGCTTAAGCCTTGATATGGAGTTGCTAGATATCTTCCAAAAGCTTAATAATTATTTTAGCATTTTAAAGACACATTCAGAAGCTTAATAATAATTCATAAAAATTTTCTACCTAGAAAAACAATGCTTTTCACAGGTCTAGTGGTTTCACTCCATGTTGACAGTAACTCTCTTTCGAAATGCTTAGTTCATGGGCGAAAGCGGAGATGTTTATACTTTTTAAAGTGAAAAAATAGCAAATGTTACATGCTAGAAACAGCCTGGCTATAATAATACCATTCATAAGAATTTTTCAAAAGATTAATTAAATTTATAAGAAAATTTTAGAAAGAATTGAAGGGAAATCAAAAGTTTAAACAGTCAACATTCCAACTTACAATGTTTCTTAATTACTAGAAAATAGAGATGTGATAAAAATGTATTAATCACAAGTATTTAGGAGACGTGTATGGCAGTTTTAATTTTCTTACTAGTATATCTATGGCTGATATTGCAGATTAATTTATTTACCATAATTCAAATTCTTATCAATACTTAATTTTTCATGTTTTAAAATGAAAAATACTAGAAATAAATGAAATTCCTTGAAAATGGTTTGTAAAAAGTGTAACAAAATTACATAGGAGAAAGACAGTAAGTGTATTTATTGAGAATATCTATCTTGATATAAATAAAAGTCATTGTGGGTATGTGTTCCACATATCCTCCTAAACTATTGGATCGATTTCTACAAACCTTTCCACACTTATTATTTAAGACAAGAGGAAGATTGTCAACTTTTCGAAGCCCAAAAGTTAATTAAACAGACAGTTAATTAGAAATTGACCAAAACCGTTTTTCTGCAATAACTTTGGTGCAATTTGTTTCACAAAAAATAATTTTATACCATCTTAAAGTTCAAAATTTTACTTTTCCAATGATACCAATTTTATATCTGTGAAATTTTTCCTTCAATTTTTATTAATTTTTCAAAATTTAATAAATTGTTAATTACCTGCAAACGATTTTGAAATAATGTAAATTTATAACTACTCCATTGCTAGGTAACGGTTAGACTTTGAACTAATTTATCTTTATTTCTGAAATTTTTTCTTATTTTTATAAATATATTTTATAAATATTATAAATATATTTCATATAAGAAAAGAGAGACCACTTGTTAATTTTTAAAAGCCCCAAATCTTATCAAAATTTCAGTTAATTGGAAATTAAGCAAGATTTGGGCATTTTTCGTGATATTTTTCGAAAATATGTATTTTGTCACAAAAACTATTTTTACACATATTAAAAAATTAGCTTTTCATGACACAATTTTCATTTCCGTTCAATTCATTGCCCTCATTTTAATAATTTTTCAAAAATTATGTCTAAATTTACAATTTATAACACTTTTTTTTTTAAATGTGAAGAACAAGAATACATAAGAACTGTTGCTAGATCACATTAGAAGAACTTTGGATGAAGACGAATTTTATTATTTTTTATTCATATTTATTTTAACGCTTTTTCTTAAAGAAAAATTTACTATGTAATTGTCCCAAAACACCCGTTAAAATCTTTCTCATACTGAAAGATTTACGAACAAAATTTGAAGTACCTATGCAATAAATATTAATAACTTATTGAGAAAATTAGCTATCGGCGGTTTTTAAAGATCGTCTGGTTCAATTGATACTCTCATTTTAATTAAAAAATTTTTCAGACGATAAAAGAATTTTAGGTAATGTAATTTTCTATACAAAAATAGTTTTTAACATCAAAAATATTAGACATGAAAGTATTTCAATCCCGAGCAACGTCGGGCATAACAGCTGGTAATGTATAAATCTTCGTTTAATTTTTGTATTTTATTCAAAGATCCATTTATTGCTTGCATTCCCCCTGCATTTCTCCTTGTCACCAATAAAGTGACATGAATGTGGAATTGTCAGTTTTTTCTACTTCCAGGCCACTGAATTGCAAAATGTTTAAGACACATTAATATCAATGCAGGGCTTCTTAATTTTATTTTACATTTGTAATTTTTCTTAGTCTGAATTTTTTCCTATACAAAATTTCAAAATAATTTATTAGTGATTAAATAAAAATAGTCACCCAACAAATTTTAATTAAATATTTTGTTTACTTTTTTTAATTTGAAAAATCTGTCGGAAACAGTGCTTTCATGACTTACTTAAGAAGACTTTGGGGTGCGACTCGTATGCTACTACATTATTGATGGGAGACACGAGATTGTATCTTTCATTATTCAAATGTTCCCGACAGGTGTTTTTTGACAAATTCATGCCGTAATATGTAGGAACTAAGACCATGTGCTGTTTACAGTATACTGTCATCAATGTATTAAGAAGCCCTGTTCATATAAAATAAATTATTTAATATACATAAATTCTTCACGGATAAACATTCTTAGAAAAGATCTTTATTTATAAAATGTAAATGAAAATGGAATCTGAAACAGAATATCGATTTTCATAAGAAGGCAAAACAAATTCTACAGATTAAACCAAAGTTGCGCTCTTTGTTTTAAAGAGGAACAAGGAAAACATTGACTTTGTTGAATAACAGGGAACACCAAGTAACTATAACATACATATTATTGCTTGTCAATTGTGCAACTGCATTGATTCATGACATTCAGATAGTTTTATTAACTGTTACAAGTAAACATAGTTGAAGGCATTTACCTTTAAATTGCAATGAAATATTTTGATTTATGTGTATATAATAAATACATTTAGTAGTATAAAATTTATTAACTATAAATTTTAAGCCTTTATTGATTTGCCATATTAAATAATATCAACATGCAGTTAGACGCAAAGGAAAAAAAAATGACCAGATTTTCAATATAATTTTATAATATATTTCCTATATCTGACTAGCTATAAACATGTGACTAGAACTGTTTTCTTTTCAATATCACATATAATTTTTTGAAATAGAAACTATAAAAAAGTATTTAAAATATATTTAGCATGAAGTAATTATCAAATACAGAAATGTGTAATTTCCTAAACAGGTAGAAATTAGAAAACAAGAATATCTCAAACATAAATGCAAACATCCATAAAAAGTAGTACTCAAATGAGAAATAAAGTAAAATAAAATAAAAATTATATGATATAATCATCCACCATCATACAAAGGAAAAAAATAACTTCAGAACTTAAAATAATGTTTACCATGCCTTTATATTGATACCAACTGCATTTTTACTCTGTTATATATCACTTTACATATAATATACTATAAGTTACATTGCATAGAGGAATGTTTGAAGTAGGAGTACACCTTGAATAGAGTTCCAGAAGGATAAGTGGCTATGGAGCATGAGAATTCTGACTATACAACATAATTTTTCTACGTGAGTACATCACAGCAGCACCATTCATCTTGCCGGAAGTTACATGATAAATGCATCTTGTTTTCTATCTCTATTCTTTAAAACTTCATTCCTCTGATTTTCAAAGGTAATTGAAAACTTTAAAAAAATACTTGATTGTTTTAACTGTGAAACAATCAAATCAAACAGTATAATTTAAAACTATACATCAATAAATTTTAAAGCAATTTTCAATACTTAGCATAACCTACCAAGTAAAACTTTTTCACTAAAAAAAGTTCCCCCAAAAATATGTTATTGAAGAAATCTGAAATCTATATTCTTTAAAATTAACACAGTTTTTATTGTTTGTTAATCATTTTATTCTTAAATAAGTTAAAAAGCTGTCTTGCCTGCCTACCATTTATTTTCTATACCATATATTTCAGAAAATTCATATCCCTAATTTTCCTTATCAATGTTATAATTTTGACTAACAAATTTTCACTTTATGCAGAAGAAATTAAATGATAACTACAAGGGGAAGATATGTTTTCCTTTTCTTTTTACTTCTTGATATGGCAAAAGATAAGTTTTTAAAATAATGTAAAACATGCATTCATAAAATAAAAAGAATAGATTTGTCGCATGATTTAAAATTATATGACTGCTATTTTTCAATAAAAACAAATTAAAAAGACAGAGTCTATCCCAAGTGCTTCTTTCTTTGGAATATGCTGTTTTTATTACATAAATAGAGGCACTTTAACAATCACCATCCTTCACACAAGACTGATTCAAAATGTTAAACTCTTATAAATTTGTAGCATTTTGTTTATAGTAAATTATTTATGTACACTAGCAAGAACGCAACTACTCATATCGTAAATGGTACTTGACAAAACCTTTTTCATCATATCAGTTCTAGAAAGTCTTAAAAAAGTAGTAATAACTCTGGAGAAGAGAACACAGACGTAATATCGTATTTTATCCCTTAAGCTTTTGGCGATGTAAGTATTTCCATACTTTTTTAAGTCAATGATGTTTGTATCAGCTCGAGATGTGAAGCGACTCACTCCTGTATAGGAAGAACAGGATGTCTCTGTTGGAGAATTCATTTTTTTTATGAACTGCACATGAGTGATCACCACCATGCAGCTTCATAAAATTTTCAGCTGTAAGTGTCCATTGGGGATTAAGCTGTGTCACCTTTTGTTAGAGCGTGTGGGAGTATTTCCTTCTGTGTGACTGAGTCTCTCGTATCCCGCAGCTTCTCTACGTTTTCGTTGTTCAACTCCAGTAGCAACATAGGAGAAAACACATAAAACTGCATAACATATTTGGTCAGCCTGAAAAGTCATAAAAAATTGCTTCAGATAACTGGAGAAAGAGTCGCAAGTAAAGTTAAAATTATCACTTTCTTGTAACTAAAAATGTCACTTCCAACATATTGTGGGGATTAATCTCAAATGAATTATTTTTTGCAGTTACTTAACCCTCTGAGCGCCCAATTATTTTGAACTTTTAGCTAGAAGTTAGAAAACTTAGCTTTTAAAGTAAATGAATCGATCTTTTTTATATTTACTTATATCTCTGAAATCTTAAGAATACTTTATCCATGATTGTTTAAGAAAATATACATATAAATACGAGCAATCTGCTTTTGAACTGAACATGATAAACGTAAAAAGACGTTTGTGCCGCTCAGAGGGTTAAATCCCAACTATGTAGTTAAAAATAATTTGGATTTTTCTCTATAAAAATGAATCATGAATTCTTTTAACAGTTAAATTATATTTAAAACATCTTAAAAATCCTAGTAAATGATTTTTCATAGTAAGGTAAGGCAGAGTAACTGAGAACACAGGGCATTTGGGCACCACCCTTTGTATATATTTTTAAATATGGATAAAGGAAATTTCCAAACCATGTAATGGCAATATTAAATATGTCTTCCCTCTGAAATAATTGTCAGATTGCTGGTTATACAAGGGTAATTGAGAAAAGGTTATTAATTGATGGCAAAAGTTTTCTGCTTATAGCTTGACAGAGTATTTGATTCAAACTATTTTGGTGAGAGTAATTTTATAATTACAATAAAAAATAATAACTTTAATGATTACATTAAGTAGATTTAATTTCTAATTCTATTTTTTGTAAGATTTATAATAAAAAAGTTATGAAGAAGTGCCCAGTTTCTCCATGTCTAAAACTGATTAGGGTCAATTAGATACTAGGAGTTGGCGAACTGAGTACTAATACATTCTATGATAAATCTCAAAACAACACATCAAAAAGAGTGGATGACATCAGATATTTTTACTAAAAGGCCTGTAAAAAGTTTCATATCCTAACTCCACCACAGTGGCCCATACTATTAATTTTTAAGGGACATGCAAACTACATTTTACCTCATTTAATCAATAAAACAATTGATAATCGGATACAATAACATCATGTACAGGCTCAATCTTCATACATCTCATGTCCAACATACACTTAAAGTCTGTGTGTTTAATAGGGTGGGCCGAAAAAACTTAGTTCTTTTCCAAAATGCTATAGTGCGGAAAACTTGCCTCTAGGGTAGATAAGTAAAATGCAAAAAAATCTTTTTTCTTTTGCTTACATCTGGCAGCAGCGCATCGACCCTAAACTTTTCGAAAATATACGATTTTCATAATTTTTCTAATAACGGGAAAAAAATCAAATAACTTCTATAACAAGTAGCTATAGGTATAGTTTAGTAGAACAAAGTGTAGAAAAGATAAATGAAAAAAATAATATATTTTATAATTTCTTATTAGTGAATTACACTAAAAAAACACATCTTTTTACAAAAAATTAACAAATGTCCATTGAAACAAAAAGTTGTTTCTGCTTGTGCAAAATTTCAATTTGTTATTAAATATAGTCCTTTACTTGCCTTTAGTTTCTTTTGGTACTTTGAAATAAGATTTGCTTTTGAAAAACTTGGCATTGAAAATCTTGAAAGAAGTGTAGTTCTTATAAAACCATCTCTGGAAATGGAACCGACGACTTTTTGTGATGCCTCATTTACCAGTTTCACACATTGTTCAACTGCTTGGGTGTGACATGGGAACTTGTCAAAATTCCAATCAGCAGCTGTTCCACCTGATTGAACCTTAAACCAAATCTCTTGATTCAAGAATCTTCACAGCAAAGGTAGTAGTGAAAGTGTAGTAGTGTTCCAGTGAATTATTTAGTGTAGTCTGTAGCTAGGAAATTGATTTTTGGTGGTTAGAAACTCCTGATTGACTTCCTTTTATATGCTAAGTATCTAGCTTTTATAATTCTTCTGAAACCTAACTCTCTTATATGCTCTCTTTATCTACTATCATACTGAAAAGCAAGTTTTGTGGATGGGCAAAAAATGCATTTCTATGAATTATTGGATCAATGACTTGTAACAAGTTTTATGGTAGGAATCTTGACGATTTAATAACTTCAAATGCATGTTATGTTCCATTTGTGAAGTACTTACTTTTCTTAATATGAAACCATACAGGCATATATGACTTTACGATAAAAGAAACTAAGATCTTGTGTTCATCACGTTGCACCTTCTTTTAGGCCTGCTTAAAATATCGTCTATATATAGCATTCTTTCTTGACTGAAACTGGAATTTTATTACATGAACTGGACGTAATTGGATGTGATGAAACCGTTACCAATACTGGGTGGAAAACAGGTGCTAGTTGCCAAATTGAAAAACAAGTTAAAAGACCACTACAGTGGTGTGTTCACCTCTTACACTTTAATGAATTGCCATTCCAGCATATGTTCATAAATTTAGATGGTGAAAAGACTGGGCCAAAATCATTTAGTGGTCCAATTGGCACACAGCTCAGTAAATGTGAGAAACTCCCAATGGTAAATCTTAAAAGTGTTGAGTGTGATATTCCAGAAATTGAAAGGAAAATTTTAAGCAAAGATCAACAATATCTGCTGGACATAAGTTATGCTATAAAATCAGGCAGATCTCCTGAAGATTTATCTGTTCGTGAACCTGGTGCACTTTCCCATTCAAGATGGTTAACAACGGCGAACAGAGTTCTCCGTTTGTATTTAAGTATTGAAAACCCAACAGATGAACACAAGATCTTAGTTTCTTTTATCCAAAAGTCACATATGCCTGTATGGTTTCAAATTAAGAAAATTAAGTACTTCACAAATGGACCAGAACATGTATTTGAAATTATTAAATCATCAAGATTCCTGCCATAAAACTTGTTAAAACTCATTGATCCAGTAATAAAGAGAAATGCATTTTTTGCCCACACAGAAAACTTGCTTTTGAGTATGATAGTAGATAAAAGGGATCATATATGCGAGTTAGGTTTCAGAAGAATTATAAAAGCTAGAAACTTAACTTCTAAAATAAAGTCAATCAGGAGTTTCCAACCACCAAAAATCAATTGCCTAGCTACAGACTACATTGAAATGATTCACTGGAACACTACTTCATTTTCACCACCACCTTTGCTGCAAAGATTCACAAATCAAGAGATTTGGTCTTAGGTCCAATCAGCGGTTGAGTGGAACTTTGAGAATTTCCCATGTCACACCCAAGCAGTGGAACGAGGTGTGAAGCTGGTAACCGAGGTATCACAAAAAGTCGTTCCAATTCCAGAGATGGTTTTATAAGAATTACACTTCTTTGTAGATCTTCAATGACCAAGTTTTTCATGCAAATCTTATTTAAAAGTACCAAAAGAAACTGAAGGCAAGTAAAGGACTATATTTAATAACAAATTGAAATTTTGCACAAGCAGAAACAACTTTTTGTTTCAATGGAAATTTGTCAATTTTTTGTAAAAAGATGAGTTTGTTGAGTGTAATTCGCTATTAACAAATTGTAAAATGTATTATTTTTTCATTTATTTATATTTCCTACACTTTGTTCTACTAAACTATACCCATAACTACTTGTTATAGAAGTTATTTGATTTTTTTCCCGTTATTAGAAAAATTATGAAAATCGTATATTTTCGAAAAGTTTAGGGTCGATGCACTACCGCCAGATGTAAGCAAAAGATAAAAGATTTTTTACATTTTACTTATCTACACTAGAAGCAAGTTTTCCGCACTATAGCGTTTTGAAAAAAAAAGTATTTTTCGTCCCACCCTAGTGTTTACAGGTGCACAGAAAAACTAAGATAAAACTCTTGTAAATTAGCAATGAAAAAATCCTCAAAGGTGACTTTGTTGAACTGGTAAAATGGAGAATTTGACACAGTATCAACTACTAATATTATCAGAAGTTTTAAATGAACTGGAATTTATAACAGCAGAAACAATAAGAGAGCCATTAGTGGAACCATATTCAGGCCAGATGATCTTTATCACTTGTAATTACATCAATTCAACATGACTTCTTATTTAACCATAAAGAGAGCACTCAAATACTGTTACGTAAGGGGAAAAAGAAATATTTTTAAAAAAAATATTACTATTTCTGAATTTTAAGAGGGGGAATGCCCACTTACTCCAATGCGATAAGGAATTTGAGTAACTGATACTGCATATTTATTAGCCAATTTTTACACTTAAACAAGCAATTAGTTTAAAAAATAGTTTTATAAATCTTTTTAAAGAGATAAAATCTACTGAATACTTTAATAAATCACAATAGTAAAAAAGGAGGAAAATTACAGCAAGCAAAAATGTTCGAACTCAGCATAAATTTCTGATGCAGTAAAATCAGTACTCACCTTATCTTAGCTTAACTGATAAAAATTTTTAAAGTCTACTATACATAAATTTGCACATTATTTTTATTAAAATGTAAAATTTCCTTATGCATTAGAAACATCTTTGTTAAAAATTAATTCTTTTAATATAAAATAGTAATGAATAATGAGGTATTCTTTTATTATGTAAATCATTCATTTGAATATATCATTTTTTAGAGTAAAACTATCTACTATAATTACTTTAAATACAGGACAACAAGAAATAAAAGAATCATTTATAAATTTTAAAAAAATTACATAGATCAAGGTTTAATGGAGTCAATTCATGCTCACAAAACAGACATAAAAATATAGTACCAATTTAATTTCGAATCCTTTGTGCATCTTGCAGGAGGAAAAAGGACATTACATCACATCAGAACTTTAACAATGTGCAGTTAGATGCTATCAGTATAGCTAAGTTTGACAAGTTACAGTGAATTAACTCCATTGTTAATATAATTAATATTCCATAGGAAGTATATAAAAAATAAACTCTTCTTACCATAGCTGATTTATATTTTCTTTGAATTATTTGTCTTGTTTTGGGGTCTACAAAAAAGGGAAATAAAAGATAAGATACTTAAAACAAAAATATTGAAAGTTGCAAAAGTACAGATTTTTGCAGAAAGATGTTAACTTATGAACAGCATAATGTATTTCTTTAGTCTGTCAGAAATCCCCAAATTTTAATGAATGTATTTTGTATTCAGTCTGGTTTCTGAATGAGAGGGTGGTAATATTTTTGAAAAGAATTGGATAATTTTTTTTAGCATTTCATTTTTTTAAGTAGCAAGTAAACTTTTCTTTAAATAAGCCTTATCATAACTCTTAACAATAGTCTTAATTTATAATCCAAAAGTTTGCTTAAATATTCCTTAAATGCCAAAACCTTGTATTTAACCTTTTTTTAATTCTAATAAACGATTCATTTTCTTCTCCCTCTTTTCTTTCAACAGAAGAATTGAAATATATTTTCACTCACTTTTGACTCTCACAAGTAACAGATCCTAAGTTTTCTTTAGAAGCAATACAAATACACTGATATTTATAAATTAAGATTTAGACAAAATTGTGCTTTAATGGAAATTTGTCGTAAGAAAAGAAAAATTGCTGGTGACTTTCATTAATGAGATAATTGGCTGGTTGAATGACAACAAATTTATCTAAAAAGATAAACACGGAATGCTTCTTCATGCAAATGACTAACTTTTGTCTTTTTTTATTTTATGGTAAGCTGCATAACATAATGTGGATGATAATTGCTATTTCCCCTCTCGATAGAAGAACTGGACAAAAATAGAAAAAGAACGTTCAGTAGAATATGGAGTACACAAGTTTAAATTGGGAGGTTGGGGGCCATAGTCAGGATGATGTGGAAGCAAATTCAGAAAATGGATTCTTGTGAGTCATTACTGTAATGTTAGCTATCCAACTGTAAAGGAGCGAGAAAAGAATATGTTCTCTCCTATTATTTAACATAATAAAGATTTTTTAATTATCAATTTATTTACCAACCTTACAAAAATTTGTAATAAAATTTTATCCAATAATTTTAAAATGCAAAATGACAAATCTATCAATGAAGTCCGTTTGACAAAATTTACCCTGGATCAACATATCAGAAGCTTGTTAAAAACAGCACAATTCAATTTGTTTACGTAAAAAAAATCTGCTATACCTTCAAGGGATTTAGATAGCATCACTATTTTTTTGAAACACCTAATTTCATAGATGGCAGAAGGAACAATTTATCGTGTGGTTATGTTTAAAAAAAAAGAAGATATTTGAGCTTTCCAACAATAAGTATAATAAATAAAAATCAAGATTTTTCTGGGATTATAAAAACATTATCAATAAAAACCAAATTTTCCAACTGAATTCTGCATGTTTAATAATTAAAAGCTTCCTCCATTTTTTTATAATAGTCAAAACTTTACACACGATATACAGTATTTAACCTGGATTGAACTGGTATTCGAAAGAATAACCAAAAGAAAACAGTGATTTTTAATATCGGAAAGATAATACAACCAAAACAACAAAATGATACCATATCCTTTTGTAAAATGACCTCAAACAACCAGATTTGAATTTCTGAATTCCATAGGTGTCTTGTAGAACAACTGTAATCCGCTTTTCCAGAAATCCTGCCAGCTTGGGTCTGAGAAGCATGCAGGCTAAATTTGACTAGTCCATTGCAGACAAACTTATATCTAATCTATAAATGGTGAATGCCACTTATGTGCTTACGTTTAAAAGGCATCTTTGGCTATGTTCCCTAAGAACTCAGTTCAGAGTAATAATCATTTCATTTCAGAAAAATAATCATCAATACCAATTTAGTAGTAAATCTGCTTTAGAAATCGTATTGCTACCAATATGAATAAGTTGAGATCCTAGGTTCTGCGATAAATATAATTCATTTCTCTGGGCATTATCACCCCCTACCCCTTGTTGCAAGAGTTCATGGACAACTTGTATAAATGATAATCGTCACTGACATACTGCATAATATAAAAAAACCTTCAAATAATGAAATGCATCAACTTGTGGTATTGAAGCAAATAGAGGCACATTTCAAAAATCCAAGAAAATCTAATGACATGCACTATCAGCAGCAATGTGCAGCATCAAAAGTTGAATGTAATCTACATTACAATATTCTATTTTGATGAATTTCATTTTCAATTTCCCTTCTGTTTGGAAGCCTTTTAAAAAATGGTATGTTCAGTTTCTAAAAATCTTTTTCTGTCAATAGTAAAATGCGTCATTCTAAATTTATACATATATATATATTCTATTTTAAATGCATTATGGTCTTGCATACAGATACTTAATGACATCAGACTTTATCTTTAATTTATAGATATCAGTGTATATACATCTTACGCAGATTTTTAAAACAGCATCTTTTTTTTTGCATGCAACTTTAAAAAAACAAAAAATCTTCTGAAGCATCGAACTAAATTTTTTTCTTTCATTATTTAGAATTACCATTCTTTGTGAAACTATATTAATTTGATTGAAATAGACAAATAAGCTTGCAACAGGTACATTAAACTAATGCTCTCATTAACTAATGAATGAAAAATTAAATAATAATCATAGTCTTTTACTCAAAAAGCAAAATTTATGGCTGATTTAATGTAATTTTGCTCTTAATGCAATTACACAAATACACATATAACTGAATATGAGGAACATCCAGAAAGTAACTACAATAAAACTAAATCTAGAAACATTTAATCGATTAAATTGTTACCCTAGTATTTCTAACAGCATTTATTTGTACCCCAAATTAACACTGCATTAAGTAAACACAATGATATGCTATTACAATTGCTGCCAATGATATGCTATTGCAATTGTTCTTTTGCACACGGTATTAAGATACTATTGTAAGTTGTTTTCAACCAACTCTAGAAGAAATGTAAGAATAGACAGGTTTAGATAACTTTTAATAAAGCTTCTATGCCCTTTTTAAGATTTTGATAGTATTCAAACTCATTTATTTAGGAAATAATTATACAACAATTTCATAGTGAAATCCAAATTAGAATTCATTTACTGGAAACACAAAAATCTACTTATATAGAGTATCCTATTAATTATGCAACAGAATGCAAGTGTGATTTTATTAGGAAATATACAAACATGCATAAACATTAAAAAAAAATTTGTTAGTTAAAATCCTTACACATTGAGTAAAATTTAGTCTCTCCCCAAACAATATATTAATTTTAGATCTAAATACTGAAATTCTAAGATGCCAAGTCAGAAGTCTGAACTGAGAACAATACACTTTTATGTTGATTGAATACAACATTTGAAATTTATATTCATGAAACGGTAATAAAATATTTCCTACATATAACTATAACTCTAATTAATTATTAATTCTGTGGGCTTTACTTTCTGGATGTACCGTAAAATGCAAAACAACTGCATCTCAAAATATTGAAGAATTTTTAAAAAATTGAATAAGAAAAGAATAATAAATCATTCAAAATCAGGAATGAACATAAATAATTTGCAACACCACAGGAATGTAAATTGCAAATATTCAGTGTACTAAATGTTTTTTTACAAAAATCATTTTCTTCAAAACCCATATGTGAATAATATGTGAATGCATGTTTACATTTCAATGTAAATTTCTATTGTCCTGAAAAAATATAGTAACAAAAAAACATTATAATATATTAATCTGAATATTTTGGATTATATATTGCTTGAAAAACTTGATTGCTCCAATTAATAAAGTGGATAAATAATAAGGAAATAAGAATAATAGTAATTAAGAGGAAGTTAATTGAAAGGGAATTTTTTATATAATTAAAATTTTAATTTCTTCAGTGTACAGAAATTTTATATCAGGAAAAATTAAGTGATAATAGAAATCTATAGATCTTAGAGTTACGCAGAATTGAAGACCATTTTGAAATGAACTGTACGGTTTGAATTATATATACAACGAACTTAAATATCAGTAATTTCCTGGGATATTACTGCAGATACAAAATTGCAACAGAGGACTAAATGCCGTTAAAAGAAGTGAGTAATGAAATAAGAATAATAGTTTATATGTATATACTTTTTGTTGAAATAAATTTAATTTGGATTATTCAAATGGATATATGTACTATTGCTATAATTTTTTATTTGTCCCAAAGTAATTTGATGATGGACAGAAATGCAATAGCACAGAAACTGGAACATCTGTGAATTTCAATTAACCGCCTCAAAATGTTACCACAATTCATTTATTAATGAATTGTGGTAACAGTTTATATAAAGTGCTACACATCCACATCTGCCGAATTAATCTGTGGCCCATTAATCAAATATAAAATAAATAAATAAAAGGGACAGTTTAGTTGGGAAGTTTTACTAAATAATAATTGGAAAGGGACATTGTTAAAGCTACTAACCATCTAAAAGAAATTATGAATTTAAATATCTTTGAAATAATTCATAGCACTTTGTTAAAGATTTTTTGCAAAAAAAACAGGTTGTTAATTTTATGCCACAAAGCAAATCGAGACAAGAGAAGAAAAAGGTATATAATCCAAACTGAAGTACTTTAACATTTCTAAGAATGTCTTCAGATTTAGTAATGAAATGAAAAAAAGAGGTATTATTCTAATTAATTGCAGTGGTATGTTAACATAATTTTTAGCAGTGAAATACATTTTCCAGTATAATAAAATATAATGCATTTACTGTACAAGTTTAATGTTAAGTGTGCATAAATAGCTGGCAAAACTGTCCATCAGACTTATTTTACAATAACTTTTATTAATATTTAATGCTTTGGTTTTTAACAAAACTTTTATAAATACTCTTAACTTTTTGAGATGCAGTATAATACTAAAAACTTTTATTACCTTACTTCTTAAACTTATTATCCTGATGCAAGCTCATTTTTTTCTCATTAAATCTGATGAATTAATATTAAAAAAGAATGTATTGAAAATAAAATATTTTAAGCTTTTATACATAATCTAATGGATATGTTGCCTGGTTTTCTAAGATAAATTTTTTCACCGGGGAATAAAAAATTATATAATAACAAAAATACCAAAATCAAACAGTGGTGTAAAGTTATATCCTGAATAATTCATACCAGATCTCACATATTCTACAAACAAAAAGTGTAGTACAAGAAGAAGCAGTGATTAATAAATTATAATAATAATAATAACAAAAAAATACATAGTAACTTCTAATGTAAAAAAGACTGTAGAACTAACGACAATTTTTCAGACAAGACTTGCTAATTATGAAGCAGTAATTGAATTAAAGCTTTAAAATCAAAATTTTGAGTCAACTATTTACTTTTTCCAAAATTAAATGAATATTTAATTTTTTGCATTAATTAACTATTACTTTCTGATTATTAATTATCGCATATTTTTGCTGTGATTTCAATTTTATTAAATCAATTCAAGCATTTTTTTATGCAACAACTTTTAACTGTCTATTAAATGTATTAAAGGCAGTAGAATAGATATTAACTAAAACATTCACTTAAAAAAAATTCTTTACATAATCCTTTTCAAATCAAAACTTCGCAAACATTAAAATTAATATAAAAGATATCAAAATATTTTACACTAAACAATATAAAGTTATTAAATAAAACATCAATATTTATTAGATTTTATGTTATCAGCTGCAAATTTTAACACTGAGACATAAAACATGCACATGCAGATGCACATTCCGAAAATCGAAAAACATTTAGACATAAAAATATAACACATAATTTCATGCACAAAAAGTGAAATTGATTATTTTATAAAAAAGAGAATAGAAACTAAAAAATAATTTTATATCAGAGTTTTATTTCAACAAAATTATTTTAAGTCACAAATTCAGATATGTTTACTCATAACCCAAGAATTGAACTTTTCATAATATTCTAAAGTTGAAACAATTAGATACATTAGAATCACAGAGACAAGATTCTGGTATATAAATAATAGTTTGAAAAATGCAAATGCAGTCAGTAATAAGAGAGAAATACACTTTTCCTTAACATTCATATGTATCATAGTTTTTTGTAATAGTTTTAACTATGTATACATAAAAATATTGTTTACGAAGAGAAAAAATTAAAATCTCTATGTTTTTACAGTTATATCTTTATTATTATTGAATAACATATACAAAACCCTTTTGCAAATATGTATTAAAATGCTAATATTCATTTTGCTAATACACAAGAAACAAATATAATTTTTTAAATTCTATCTTTATAATTTTGAAAAATGCATAGACTTAAAAAATATTCATATATACTTTATATCTATTTTAAATTGAAAGAGGTTTTATATTTGTAACAAGTTATGCTAATTCATTAAAAAATTCACCAGTTCAGAAAGATAAAACAGTACGATTCATTTTTGAAAAATATTAATAAAATTTCAAATCTTCATACAAATATATTTACAGTGATTAGAAAGGATTTCTAAAATATCCTCTGAAATCAAAAATAAATTTTATTTGAAACAATTCTTATTTCCAAATGTACTTTTAAAAAATTCAAAATAAAAAAAAACACAAAAAAGTACAAAAAGTCACACATAAAGCAGAAATATATATATACAAAAAAAAACCTCATGCAGTTTAAATTAAAAAGCACAAAAACACAGAGTTCCAAGAAAGAGGAGGACAGTAACAAATTTGCAAGGAATGGAAAACTGTAGCAAGAAATACATATGCATTAGAAATGTTGCATACATATCCAAAGGCAACATAGATAATCATTTTAATAACTAAATGATAAAAAAATTCAATTCCTTCACAATTTCACATAAAAATTGATCTTGTCATCACCTCTATTTTTAAGTTCAGTGAATGTGCCATTTGACAAACTTATGTAGGTGCAATGTAACTTTCATCAGAAATGGTGAATGCATATATTTTTGAACGTCCATAAAAATTTAAGATTTTTTGCAAGGAACTCTAATCAATTTTCGCTCGGAAAACCAGAGTGAAGTGACTTTTCTCATGAAAAGCAATAATCTTTTAGATATTTTTCAATAAATGCATCATGAATCTTTGAACTATATAAGCAAGAACTGCATGAAAATACAGTTCATTTCAACTTGCTTCATCTACTTTTATTTATTATTTTCATGAAAATTACAGATTACAGAACAGATAGAAGAAATAACAAGAAAATCAAAAAGTTTTAAATATGTATGTAGATGCTGAAGACTCAAAGAGCAAAAAGATCTTAGTCACTTGAAACATTGCATATGAAGACAGGTCTTAATCTCTTGAAATATTAAACATGATGGATATCAAACAACAAAGAATATGAGTTTTCAACAACAACAACAACAAAAAAAAAACAAGAGGAAAAGATATTTGAATCACAGACATGGCAGAATCCTAATTGCTAATCCTGTTAGTTAAAAAGTATAATAAAATAGAAAAGCATCAATCTTCCTTTTTGTAGGTAATGTTATTATAAAAACTTAACATCTTTATGCAGCACAAGAAATATTTTTTGATTATGATATTTTGATGCACTCTCATACAATGTATTAGTAATTCTAAATTTGCACCTTAGTATTATATAACTAGTAAGTTATTTGACAGAAAGTATATGAAAAGAGAGTAAGAAGCATTTAAAAAGGTCTGGAATTTTGATATGTGATTTGCAATGTAAGCCTGGGTTTGATTATTTGGTAGATTGATGTTCTGGCTTGAAATGAAATAAAAACTATTGGTTACTAACTTTCGAATTTGTAAAAATGTAACAAAGAATTCCCATTTTTTTTAGATAATCATATTTTAAGCTTAATTATAGCTACATATGAATCTTTTATTTTGTCGCATAAAAGTAAATTTCTGTCAGTTAAAAAAATGTAGTTTGACTTTTCAGAATACAATACTGAAATTCAACAATTATAAGGGAAAAATCAAAGTTTAAATAGTAATGCATAAATTAATTTCTTCTTTCTTGTTGCTGTTGCATATCCAACAACTGTTTAGTCATTTACAAATATTCAGAAAATTGTTATAAATAAAAATGATCAATGATAAAACTCATTATTCTATCAGATAAAAAGGAGGAAACCTTAAAATTTATTACACTACATTCCTAATTGAGCTTATCTTAGGTTAATTCCATCAAACACAATATACATTTTGATTTTGTGTGTGAACGTCAAACGTCTTTTTATTAAGAAATATTTCTGATTCTATTTTAAAATTGATTAATCTCATTAATTTGACACAATTTTTCTGTAAATATTTGTATTCTTTATTTTAAAGACAAAGTTTACTAAAAATTAATTATTTAATAATACCATTATTAGAAAGCTCTAATTACACTATTTTAGTTCCCACCCAAATTCATTCTTAAAACCTCTTCTATTTAGCCTTCATTTCAACCAAGAAAACTAAGCAATAAAATAAACAGCCTAATTTAGCCATAAAAATATAAATATTTCTAAAAGAAATTTTATTGCTTGGAGACTAATCAACTTCATATTACACTATAAATCATTGTGCATACTTTTTTTAAGGACAGTGAACTTGGCCTGCAGACTCAGTAACAACTTCTTGCCATATATAAATTCATCAGTACTTTTTCAATAATTAATTTTAACATTAGATTTTACTGAAAACTAAACACAGCAGCCATTTTGAATTTACTATTTAAAATAAGGGAAAATTCTGAGGATGAGAAAATGCTCCTACAGGAAACTATTTTTCCTCTCAAAATTAAAAATTTGAAACACTTATCAATGGATGGCGTCCAGTAAAACCAGCATGTCATTTTTAAATAAATTTTTCCTTTTCCCGTCTCTTTCAGCGTGTCTGGAAGAGTATGAGTATTTATTCTATATTATTTCATTATGCATTCTCTAGTTTTGCATCATAGTCACCATGTAGTGGATCACAGTGATTGCATAGGTAATAAATATAACTTAGCAGATAAATGCCTCCTTTGGTTTTACAAAAAAGAAGCATGCTTGCATGCCTTGCCATGACATTAAGTATTAGCATTCTGCTCAAAGATATATAGGTGTGCAAAAGTGCTTTGACAAATGAAATATTTTATAGATACCAATACAGGGAACTAGTATAAAAAGTACAAAAATTGAAAATTTCTCATTATGTTAAATATTTGTCTGCCTTTTCAAAGCACTTTTAATGATTCTCTTAGCAAAGTCTCTTCATCTATTTATTACATCTTAAAATGAAGGATTAACAAATAATTACTTTTAAATGATTATTGTGCACAAGTTAAAAATTATGGATGTCACAATAAGATAGAGAAAAAATTTTTTTCCTTTATATATTTCTGCTCTAAAGCAATAATTTTATAAACTAAACATTCACTGGCTTTTTCTTACACAAACAATACCAAAAACAGAAATTTAAAATCAAGAAAGTTTGAAATTTTTTTTTTTACTTTAATAAGTTCTCAACCTGGAAAATTAAATTAAAAAATTCAGGTGTAAAAGAAGCTTCTTCAGATAAGATATTAGTATATATGTCTAATGAAAATGTATGAAAGGTAGGGAAAGGGTCGGAGTTGGAATTGCAGTCACTAGAATTCTCAAAATTTTTTTGATTATGCTTTTGATATTTGAAAGGGGGGGGGGAAATGGTGGTGAAAAAGAACATCTTATTTCAATAGCCATTAATTGAATGGGTGAAAAAGTATTACTGATAGTATAAATGATACCTAACTTCAAAAATAAATATGTGGTGATATTTTCAGTTTCTGGATGAACAGATATATTAATTCTACTACACCAAATACAAAAGCCGGCAAAAACTGCTTTTACTAACTTCCTAAAAAGTAGATACAAGAATGGGGATTTTCCTTTTTTCCAGCAATGGAGTCTTCCAATTTTTTTAGTCACAAAAAAACTTCCTGAGAAGAGTATTCATATGTAAATATATTTATGTATAATCAGCGTTAGGATTAATTCCCTAAGCTATACAATACACCTAATTCAAAGAGAACCTCTCCATAATTAATCGAACAAAATTACTCTAATTCTAATTCTTGCTTGGAATGTGCATATTGTGGAATGTGTGTTACCTTATAATATCAATTCTTGTTTGGAATGTGCATAGCTCTAAATAAGCATTCTCATCACTTTCTTTCAAAAATGGAAACATTACACAATTTTTTATTCTCCTATAGGTTATGTCATATATTTTTAACTATTTCAGCATACAAGTATGAACTATAATTTAGAAGGTCTAGTATCAAGAACATCAATATAATATAATTTCTTGCATAACTTTTTTTTTTATCGCAATGCTTCACCACAGAAATAACAAAGGGGTATAATATTCATTGAAAAACACAACAATATGGGATTCCATAAAGGGATTTTTCATATTTTACAGAGTGATGATATATTAATTTTCTTCCAAGAAAAGGTATACAGCATTCCCCCTTTCATTGCTGACTTTAATAATAAATATCATCCTAATATAATGTTCCAAGAATAAAATTATGGAAGATATGAAAAATTAGTAACAATTAAATCTCTTTTTATTTGGAATATCATGTATTACTATGCGAAGAGTAAGTCTTGAATTTGTTGGAAAACTACTGTGTAGTAAATAAATTCTTATGCTATAAACAAACCATATTTTTCAAAGAAATTTTGAATAAACAATTTCATGCAAAAAATATATTCAGAAATGTAGATATACAGATTACTTATGGAAATTATATGACTGCATTAAGTGTCAACTAAATATCAGAATCAAAACATAAATTCAAAAGAAATCTGTTTTGATCAATGGTAATTAAAAAAAAAATTAAAAAAAAATGTGCACCTCAAACTTCACAAATTACTGAAAAAATATTTCAACAAGGTTTAGTTTTCTTAAAAGTATATAATTTAATTTAAAAAAATTTACTTTTAGAAGAGGATAAATTTAAATTTAACCATCTATTATGGCAATAAAAATGTAATAGCTAAATAAATAAAATAAATTCAAACAAAAAATATTCCCAAGTCCAGTTCAGAGTTAAGTTAAAAAATTCAAATTTGATAAGTTCATTTCTTTAAATTCTTACATAAAACTCATGAATAAAAACTTAAATATGACTTAAAAATTTTTAGCATACATAGAGATTATATCTATTTTCACGAGTACTTAAGCAATAATGCTTCAACTTCAGAATGAAATATGAATGTTTAATTTAATAATTCAGATTTCTCTGTTGGAGTAAAAGCATAACTTAACACTTAAGATCAAAATTATGCTGCAAAATAAGTTAAACTACGGTTTGTCTAGAATATAATATGTTACATGTTTATATTGATGTCATATTAAAATTACTACTGAACTAAAATAAAACTGATCACACTATGCAGGATAAAAATATCAATTTTGTAAACTGGCAAAAGGATAAAGATAAAAAAATTAAATTATTAATAAAAAATATCTTTTACAACTAATGGGGAGATTAACTTATTTTAATTTTCTACACACTTTTTAAAGGACCATAAGAAATAGAATCTAAACTGACAAAGTTAAGTAATTGCAAAGAAAGTCAAAATGTATTATTACCCAAATCTTGCAGTATACCCTGTTTGAAAGTTAACAACAAAATTGGAAACTGTTTCTTTTTCTGAGAAAACATCCTAATATTCAACTGTAATTTCATAAATCTACTATACCTTATTTTCTAAATAAACTAATATGGATGGCTAATTTTAATATAACCATTCTACAATGCTCTCAATAAAGCTGGTTAATATTAAAATGGGCAAAATCTCAATACACATAAAAATTAGCAATGGAATAATGATTTAAAAGCAACTAATGTCTTTTGCTGCAAATTGAAAACTATTTCTCCGAGAAAGTATAATTTCTGATCGC
>BGPR01010410.1:38552-51409 GCA_013235015.1 Araneus ventricosus | reverse complement strand
ATTCTCGTTTTCGGAATTTTTTAAAAAACGTGGATTCCTAACATTCAATGAAAAAGCGGAACTACTAGTTTCCTGCTATGCTGAAAGCGAAGCCGCTGATATTTTTTTAAGTTAAAAAAATTGGCCCGGTACACACTTGAAATGCCGCAGGCATTGCGTGCTCAATCACTAGTTTTCAGGTGACACATGCGCAAGATAGCAATAAAAAGCATACTGCACATCCAAAACAGTATTTGGCGACGTACATGAAATTGCGCCAAGAAGAATTGGCGAGAAGCAGGCCGGCACCGTATACTCAAGGTTTAATTTTTTACATCTGGTTTACATTTTTTTACGTACGGTCTCATGTTCGTACGAGATGTGAAAAAATCAGAAATATTCGTTACCAGTTGCGAAAATATAATTTTTCCTTCCTCTTGCAAAAAAATTGGAAATAGAGATAGGTGAATTTGCTTATTAAGCGACAGTTTGTGAAATTTCGCTGTTCGATGCTTATTTTCGTTTTAATGCACGAAATGCTACATCATGCATATTTAAGTGACATATTATGCCCTACATGACTGTGTCAAAAGACTTCAAAAATATTCTTAGATACATCTATCGTCAATGTGTGACTGGAAAATTCTCTGTATGTTTTATTACTATTTGATATTGATCGAATAGTATGTATTTGTAAAAAAATGAATAAATAGAACATGCAGCATCTCACAGCAGTTAATGAGTTAAAGACTTCTCATAAGTCTTGACCACATTTCTTTCATTCTGTATTTCTCTGTTACTCATTCACATTCTAAAGGAATTACTTTTGATTCTTATTTAATCTTTTCTGGAATAATCCAATCTAATAACTGTTTCATTGGGGATTAGTTTTCTTTATTTTGTAAGGAACGTATCAATATGACTTCTTTTTCTGTTAACATTGAGTCAAAAGAATTTCACCAGAAAATGGCTAGATAAAAGTACCACGACGGGACTAGTATTCCTTAAACATTGATAGACTATCCATACTATCGAAGCCAAGTCGATAATATCGGGTTTTCGGAACTGTCGACTGAAACAATCGATAGTTTTCTCCAGAGAAATACTATCGATAGTTTCAAAACTATCGACTGAAACAATCGATACTATCGATAGTTCCAAAACTATCGACTGAAACAAACGACTGGAACTATCGATAGTTTCTAAAGCTCTCGACTGGAAGAACACCTATCGATAGTATCGAAAGGGAGAAGACAATCGATAATATCGATAATTCAGTCGATAGTTTGGGAAAACTATCAACTGCACTATCTATAGTTGAACTATCAATGTTCAAGGAACATTAGACGGAACGTACTCCGACCACAGGGATTCAACGCATGAGGCGCTCGTAATGAGATGCGCTGTTGCATCAAATTAGCATTTAATTAAATTTCTTCTAGACCTTAACACAAATTAAAATAGTTTCGAAAGGTCTCAATAACCCAAACCAACAACATCACACAAATCTTCAAGGTTCTACGATAGCTAGCAAATTAGATTCATTTTACTGCAGACAGTTATGATTAAGAGATGCCTACACATGAAAGAACAACGCATAGTTAAAAATATAAAATCCAAACTTATTCAAACAATAATATTCTTGACTACACATTTAAGCAATTGTACCAATAAACATTCATTTTAAAGGGCGGAGGGCTGTTAAAATGAAAATGGCTGTCATGACTTTCAAACCTAAATCTACATTCACAAAAACATACATTCACAAATGAAAATTTGCTATTTAGACAACATAACGTACATGCAGTATCAATACATGAATATCATACACAACCCTATATTCCATACTCTTAATTATACTCATGAGATCACACTACAGCAAAGGTAATTTGATTATTAAGATAATGGGTCTTCAGTCAGCCAAATCATCAGAGAGAATGATCTAGATAATGTTACTGCCGATAACTAGACATTTGGGGTACCAGGATAGACCCCCTGATCTCAACAGTGGTAGGAGGAAAGCTCGTTTCACAGTGTGAGTCGTAATGGGAATATCGGCAGGAATTAGTGATCCTCCAATTTTTCAGAATTAACTTTTAAATCATATTCCTCGTATCTGACCATTCTGCGTAAAAATAAATTGTATGTCGACCAGTTGGGAAGTCCGCGTATGAAAATATTCGATCTGAAATGTTCCGGCACTATTTTAAAAAACAAGAGTTCTCGAAAGGGAACAAAAACATTTTGAAAATGAATAAAATTCCGTATTTTTGTGTGGCATCATCGAAAGATCTTTTCCTTCTTGAAAAATTAGAATTCAAATGATCAACATCCTGTATAAGAGCCTTCTGTTTGAAATACCATATGGAGTCTAGTTGACCAAGAGAAGCGAGGTCCTGCGTTAATTCGACCATTAGGCATTCCGTCTATTTGTAAATTTCTTTTGTTACTGACTCAAAACCCAAAGCGTTGTTCGATTTTCTTGGAATATGATATTAACATCCCTTGAAGGCATTGAAAACGACGTATATGTAAGGATATTTGTTTTATGATACCGTTTCAAGATGGTGCCCTTGTTAATAGTTCGGTTTCGTATAAGGTTCAGCATTTTTCAACGATCCTAGACAAACGGATCATGCTATAAAAATTCGGAAATTACTTCCACTCCCAAGCAGAAAATTTTCTACTTTATTGCAGGACATTTTTGACGTAACTCTAATAGTTTATCGACAAACGAAAGGCAAAGTTTAAAAATAATGTTACAGAAGTGTGTTGCTGACTTACCGAGAGCGTCAGAGAGGGTGCCTCCCTTTCGCTTCTAACTTAATGTTCCTTAAACATCGATAGTTCAACTGTCGATAGTGCAGTCGATAGTTTTCCCAATCTGTCGACTGAAATACCGATAGTTTCAAAACTATCGATAGTATTGATAGTTTTCTTCCTGGCGATACTATCGATAGGTGTTCTTCCAGTCGATAGTTTAGAAACTATCGATAGTTCCAGTCAATTGTTTCAGTCGTTAATTTGAAACTATCTATGGTATCGATAATTCCAGTCGATATTTTTAAAATTATCGACTCAAAATGTGCCTATCGTTAGTATTGCCCGAAAGAAAACTATTTCTATTATCGATAGTTTTGAGAAAGTCGATTGTTTCAGTCGATAGTTCCGAAAACTCGATACTATCGACTTGGCTTCGATAGTATCGATATTCTATCGATATTTAAGGAACAATACTTCTAACTACTTACAGGTTGCCCACTGACAACATTGACTAAACCTTCAAAGACTGCGATGATGATTAGATCTTAGACTTTTTTGAAACGAGATCTATTGTTCATAGAACTACTAGTGATATCATATAAGTTTATGCATTTTTATTTAAAATTTTACTGTGTTAATAATATGTCGATTACCTATTATTTTAACAAATAACAGAGATGCTTGCACGTAAAAGCGGCCACCGAGGTTGAATCGCCAAGCAACAGAGATTTATCGCCAAGATGGTGGTCAAATCTTGCCAAAAACGTTAGGTTAGGTTATATTAACGTCCCGTTTTGAAGCAGCACGAGGGCTATTTAAGGACGGACCTCGTAATTTTGAACCGCGGTCAGATGACGAAAAATGATTGCCAAAAATGTTTACAGCCCTATAAAAACGTACAGTCCTGTAGTCGTGTCACATTTTTTTTGCTTTTGCTCTTACGTTCGAATTGGTTTTTGAAAATTATTTTTGTGTGTGTGAATAAAGCTAATTGGGAGCCGGGCAGATTTTTTTAACTTAAAAAAACCTCCTACGGCTTTGCTAGCCTCGGGAGCCGGAACATAGTAGCTTCGCTAGAATACTGAACGTACGAGCTTGGCGAAATCTAAAGGTCGCTAAGCAAGCTCGGTGACCGCTTTAACGTGCAAGTACCATAACAGATTTCGAACGGAGCGAAGATTTCACACAAATTTCTGAAAGCCAATGTCCACGTCAGTTCTCTTTTTTCGACCCTTTCAATGACACAGTAGAATTACTGGAATGAACTAATAAATTTAATTCTTCTAACCGGATTAAACTTGCTCAAGAAATAAAACGTCTTGCGTAAGAAATCAAAATGTACTCTCAACATTATTACTTTTCCCACACTTCAGAAGGGTATTAAGCAGTAAAATTTCATTTTATGAAAGCAAGATTTCGCTTTATTCAATCGTAAAACTCGGGTTTTATTTTCTTTGTCACCTCACATGATGCATACAATCTTTTGCGCAAGCTCTCTTTATTTCTGTGAGTGAAAGACCCAGTACTGTCATCTCAGCATGCTTTGTAGTATAACGGCCTTGTTAAATACGGAACTAACTGCGAATCTTCACGTAGTTAAAAGAATTGAAGAGGATGAGATAACGTTTAAGAGAATGATAAGTATTAAGAGAATTCTACACACGAGGTTTACTTCAATGCGGCTGGGCCTCAGATTTGATCGTTAAGAGAAAAAATCACATGTTTGAACACAATGCGAGATAAATGTGGCTAACAGAGAACTGGTTGAAACAATTACGCGATACAATTTCGCAATCGGAAGAATGAGAAATTAAATAACATGGGTGTAGATTAACGCGTCTGATAAATTTAAATTAGAACAAATCAGAGACCAAAACACTCCTTTATCGCAATAAGAGTTTCAAAATAAAGTTGATTGTTTGGCGATTGTGGGAATGAATCAAAATGTTTGCAACACAAAAGAGGTATTTCGAAAAATTTTCAAAATTAGAAATTCGCACTTACGCATTTTAACTCAGCTGAAATAGGGTTTTCATTAGCAAACTATCATACCATTTTAAGGTGACCAACTTTTAACCTCCAACAAAAGGATACAAATAAAACGAAGCTAAAAAATACCATGAATAAAAGAAACATTTTAATTCATTGCAACAATAATACCGAATACACTATAATATGATTAATTGCATAATAAAAACATTTGTAACATCATTTATTGTACACTTTTCGAGGAAGGACGGAACTTACAAAAGGAGGACACAAATAAAATGAAGCTAAAAAATATCATAAATAAAAGAAACATTTCATTCAGTGCAACAATAATACAGAATACACAATAATGTGATAAATGTACAATAAAAACATTTGTAACATCATTTATTGTACACTTTTCGAGGAAGGACAGAATTTACAAAAGGAGGACTGTCCTCCCTAAAAGAGAACGGTTGGTCACCTTAATGCCATTCAATATTGACACATTTGTACTAAAATTTCTTTCGTAAGTGCCGTTATTTGCATCAGAAATAACTTCGATAAAATAACTTTGACTGGAGTATGAATATAACTTTGAAACAATAAACATTAAAATAACATTTGAAAAATAACTTTGATTGTTTAGATTACATGAAACGCCCATCATCTTGAAACCGAATCATTAAAATGGCAACCATCTTGAAACGGAATCATTAAAATGGCAACCATCTTGAAACGGAATTAAAAAATTTAAACCCTAACACATATGTCATTTTTAATGACTTCAAGGAACTTTCATTCCCAGTTCGAAAAAATCAAACAACGCATCTGCTTGCGACTGCGTAGTAACATATTTACAGACAGACAAAATGCCTAAAGGCCGAGTTAAAACAGGACCTCTCTTCTTTTGGACAATAATTTTATTCAAAATTGAAGTAAGAATAGAAATAAGTTGCAATTAATTTTAAGTTGTTAACGTTTGAAATAAAAATAGATAATTCGGACAAACACAAAAAATTGTTTTCTTACATTTACAAGATTTCAAAAAAATAAATTTTAAAAGATTCAAGCTCACTTTTAACATATTACAAATGTCAGATTTATGAAGCACAGTCCCATGTTTAACCCCCACTTTAAACAGAATATCATATTATTTTATAGAATAATTTTAGCTAAATATTTTTGTGAGAACGCAAATTATGAAAATGCTTAATATTTTAAACGTTGCTACGGGATTCAATACAATGCTATAAATCAAATCAACAAATCGCGAAACATTACTGTTAGTGATGTTACATTGTGTTCTGATCATTCTCAGCCAGACTCAGGTGAGTATTCCCAAAGAATAAAATGTTGAAGGTGATGGAATATTTTGAATATACTTTCACCTTAAGATTCTAATACAGATCAAAACAATGTAAATGACATTTGGAAATACATATAAAACCAGCCGCGACAAATTTTTTGCTGCATCTTTCGAGACAGACGACAATAAGAAACGATAAATCCCGCAAATTTGTTGGCAGAATATAAAGATCCACTTTCATTGTCTTTGTAGCAGCCAGAAGATTAATGCAGGTGATTTTGTATTTTTGAACAAAACGGTTTCTGTTATAAACGGTTTCTGTTATTTTTTGGGGTGTCTCTTTTTACTTTCATCCATAGCTTCTCTGCAAAGATATTTTTGTGAATATGTTATCAAATAGGATATCTCCTTCTACAGAACTTCTAGATATCATGTTTCCCAAATGTTACGATAAAAGAAATAAGATCCAGTGCCGGAAGAAGAGAATCAAAAAAGAATTTTAGCTACAATTTTATAAATAAGTGTATATGTACTCGTTATCCCAGGTAGTTAAGCTGAATCTATGTGGAAATGAAATACAGAGGTGGTTTTAGTTTGAATTTCTAGCAAAATGTTTGTTTGCGATTCCTTTACTAAAAATTTAAAATTACTTGCAAGTAGAAATAATCAACCACATAAAACATAACACCATTCCATGCCCCTGCAACTGTAACCTGTAAAGTTATTTAAGCAGTGTCGCGGACGTAAAGTGGAAGAAAAATCACCACCAGAAGGTGTGACCTCTCTTAGACTTTACCAAATACCTCTCACTGCTACCTAATTATAAAATGCTACAAGTTTACAATGTTATCAGGTTTACAAATGCGATTCCATTGGGCTGGACTGCTAATGTGCGTTACATTACTAAATTTTCTGGTGTCATAGAGCATGTTGATTAATAAAAATATGAATACGCAAAAAATTACACTATTGCACATGAAATAGCCAGTCACGCAAAACCATTAAGACGAAGCTACGCATTAAAAGATTTTATTGAAAGATTTTGCAAACAATAATCCCAGCGAATCATTTGGTTGCCGAGGCGGCTAGTTTAGAATAAAGTACTTAAAGAGAGAAGAACCACATAGGCTGTCCATATCTAAGCGGTGTGCAAATAAAATGGAAATAAGCATGTATTTAATATGCATGAAAGCATTCAACATGCTTTGATATATCAACCTGTATATTAAAATAAAATACTTTTTAAAAAGTGCTTCCCGATTCATAACATTCAGGAATAGAAGAAAACTTTTGTAACTGCTCATCGACAAATTTTATTTCTATCTATTAATTTCTTTAATAATTACTTTTCTTGCCATTACGGGAAAACTGAATTTAATAAAAGTAGAAATGTGCATAGAGATGCAACAAGGGTAGTGAGTTTATCCGTTCAATAAGTGCAGTTGCTTACTTCCATTTTTTCACTCACCACTTGGATATGGACAGCCTATTTTTAAAAGTACTTTATTCTAAACTAGCCGCCTACGCAAACAAATGATTCGCTGGGATTATTGTTTGCAAAATCTTTCAATAAAATCTTTGAATGCGTAGCTTTGTCTTAATGATCCCCCTCAACAAAGTATTTTTAAATTTTGAACTTGTGCCTTACTCTATATGTTTTGAAAATAGCGGTATATTTTAGCTCAGCCGATCAATGAACACAATTTATATTTTTCTTCCAGTGAAATCAAAGATTATCAGTGATTCTAAAAAATAAATAATTTTAAATTTCCAGAAATTTAAAATATGAAATTTCTGAGGACAAAAGAACTAGATAAGAACCCCAAACTTTCTAATTCTTTTGGCGGAATCTTTCTATGACATACACGTACAACTATTTTAAAATGCGAATAAACGTTATAAACACTCTTTATTTCATGAATGGCAAAGGGTGTAGATTAACTCGCTCTTTATTCGATGCATATAGCTCCACTTATTAAAACTTTTATTTTAAATAGGTTATCACAATGGTCCGAAAGAAAACACTTTCAGTTTCGTAAAAAAGAAAGTGAAACTCTTTGAATTTATCCTTCATTCATACTTCTGATATCCAGGAAAATTGTAACTTTTCTTCTAAGGGAAAAAAACATATGGATCATTATCATGTCTTGATAAAAATTTTCAGATTGCTCGATAACTTTATATGACTTTTATGATGAAACACCATCTGTTAAGATTCAAAAGCGTGAAAAATCATGCTCCCATTCACATTAGTAGCCATTCTGTATTTCCATTATTAAGCCATTTACTTAAACCAGCTGCTCTCGAAAGTCACTATTTTCAGTAACTACCAGAATCATTTGAAATAACTATGTTATTTTTTTCCATCTCAAGCTCCATGCTCCATAAAAATACAACACGATTAAATACAAGTGATCATAAGTAACTACAAGGTGTTTCGTATTGAATGAGGCAAAAATAAAACACTCCTATGAACACTATAATTAATTTATTTAGATAATTCCAATTTACCTTGAAACTACAGTTATCCATGTTTCTAGAGATGTTCGATGTGTGCTCCTCTGGTGACAAGGCAAATGTCTTCTCGGTAGTCAAGTTCCTGCCACACTCGTGATAGGAGATCCCCTCTTAATGCTTTCAACACGTTAGTTATCTTCCTCAGGACATCAGTTCCTGTAAGTCCTGAGGAAGTGGAAGCACAAACACTTTCTCTTTGACAAAACCTCAGAGGAAAAAATCGCAAGGAGTTAGATCTGGGGATTTTGCCGGCCAACAAAGCAATGACAAATCATGTTTTGGAGAATTCTAAAGCGCAGTACGCTTTCTCCTGCATGGTGGAAGGCGTCATTTTGACTAACAGCGCCTCTATCGACGATTTCGTAAGTGGAAGAATTTTCGCTGTTGCCAGATAAAAACCTGTATCATTGTAGTTTCCGAATAAATTGATTTCGGCTAAATTAATCAATTATGTAATTCCTAATGTGCTATTCTTTTCGGCCCATTCAATATGAAACACAATGTATACAAGGGTCTCCCTAGCCTTCAACTTTCCAGCGAGCTGAACTAAGTAGCTCAATTACCGGACATTTCCCCCTTCGAAAAAAGAAAGGTATAACAACATCTAAAGAAAAGAAGACTATTACGAATTAATAGTGTAAGAGTGGAAATGCCTGTGCTGTAACATAGTGTATATATTTCCTTCTTTTTGTTTATTTTGTTTTTCTTTGTTCTTCAATAAAATTCCCGTATCTTGCCTATCAAACCGTTCAGTGACCGGTCTGGTCAATGGTAAGGGGGTAAGAGACGGCGTTCTGTTCTGTATATAAGTGTCATTCTCACGAAAAGGTGCTCTTTACAGTCCCGGGGTGATAAAAATTAGAAAGTGCAACATATATCCTAATACTTTTGTTCATAAGTATAATTTAAAATTTTAGAAAGTTATTCAATAAGTTTCTACTAAAATAGTTTTACTATTTAACTCTCATTTTTCAATGAATATAAGACAAAAGTCCCCTCCATGAACGTCCTTACACATGAAATTCAAAATAATATTTACTGAAACTCCAGCAAAAAAATTGTATTTTTTTTTTCAGTATTAACTAGTTTAAAGTCTCTAGTTAAAGTCTAGCCTAACATTTGTTTTTAAAAAATTATTTTTACTTAATAATTATTTTTTACACTTTGTCCCCAGTTAAATACGCCTCCCTCCGTCGACAAAGAAAATAACTTTAAAAAGAATATCATAAATGGCAGCTCATGTCAAATTATCATGAAAGAGTTTATAAGAGAGGCAGAAAATTTTTTCTTTAAGGAAAAATTTTCTTTCTATTGCGAATTTATTGAATATATTCCAATTTATTAGTTCCAGTTAGAGCTTCGTAAAGTTCTCAGCGTCCACTCCTTGGACATCATAAATAAGTTAAGAAAAAGATAATTTATAATTGAAATACAAAATTTTGATAGGTTTAATATTTAATTTAATAAGAATAAGTGTACCACTTTAGCCACGTAAAAACCAAAGAACTTAAAAATTGAAAACTTAGTTTTTGTCTCCTACGTGGATACAGCATCTCCACAGAGAGGATGGCATTGTCAATGAAAGAAACAAAATCTCAAAAATCATGATAAAGTTAGATAAATTGAAATAATATCGATTAAAAGTTCTTTGGTAGATATTTTTTTAAGAAATTTAGGGATTTTCTTTTGTATTTTTTAAAAATTGAATTGAAATTATATTCTCGAAAAAGAATTAAGGTAAACAATTCATATAGAATATTTATAATATTAAAGCTTCAATAATGCATAAAAGACATTTTAGTAGCTAAATTTATTTTTAGAAAAGGTGGGAATAATCAAAAGATAAAAAGACCAAGCCGTCAGTTGCACAAATTCGGAAGAAAAGAGAGTAGAAAAAACTTAATACGAGACTTTCTATATTGTTTATTAATAAATAAATATATGATGTTCCTTAATCTAGTATGCAATTGATTACTTTCCTGCAAAATGTGTACTTTCATTTATTTGAAATTGCTTGCAAATATTATTTAACTAATGCACAGTCAGTGCCATTATTTAAAAAGTGCTATTAATTTTAAAATGTTAAGTTTTCTTACACTGGCTTTTAATAATTAATTTTATTGTTTAATTATAAAAAATAAGCCTGAATCAAATCTGCCCAATAATTAGTCAATTATGCTTTCTTTTAAAATGTAAAAGTTCCGTTTACTATCATGTCTCCTTCGTAGACAGGTCAAAAATTTTAAAACTAAAAAAAACAGTGGAAAATAAAATAGAAAACTCTACCACTAATATAAGGTTATTTATTAAGCTTAAATGGAAACATCCATGCAATATTTAAGATTTTTTCACATACTTTTGTGAAATAAATTTTTTTTTAGCTATTTGTACCTTTTTCATGAGAATGACCCAAAATTGTTTAGTAAATATAAGGAATTACGTTGTACAATGCAGGAGTATTTGTAAAAAGAAAAAGCAAATAAAAAAGACAGAAACAAGAGATACGAAAAATACAAAAGTATACAGTAAGACGAACGAATAATGTTAACCTTAAAACATAGAAATCTTTTCAGAAAAAAGGGGGATTCTTGCTATGTCAAGGATAGTTTAGTTTTGAATTCCCAAGACATCAATATTTGAAGTAAAGATCGTTTCATAAAACGCAATAAGCAAATATGGAAAAAAAAGATAGCTCCAGATTTACGAAAGAAACAGCTATAGAGAAGAATGATAAGTTTTTCTGGCTGTAAAATTATGGCACCTGAAGAAAAGGTTATACCTTTTACATTTACGCAAGTGAACAAATTCTATGAAAAGTTAGAATGGTGTGATCTTAGAAGCTAACTTGTGAAAAAGAAACTACTTAAAACTTGTTTTAAACGGTCTTGCTAAAAATTAAATGCAGGACTATTGGAAATGGCGTGAAAAGTTAGAATGGTGTGATCTTAAAAGCTAATTTGAGAAAAAGAAACTACTTAAAACCTATTTTAAACGGTCTTGCTAAAAATTAAATGCAGGACTATTAGAAATGGTATTTTACTGGCACATTTACAAGACCATAGTTTATTTGGTTTTTTTTTATTTCATCTAGTATTTTAACATATTGATTTTAACCCGTTCTCCGAGTGTCGGGCTATTAAGAAAATATGATTATTCATTCATCGAATAATCATATTTTCTTAATAATAAGCTAAACTTAATTAATTCACAGACATTATAATTCGATACAAAAATAACGGAGCATCCATAATCATCTCAAGTGTCCCATGAACTCTTAGTTGGGTCAGTACGACAAGCCCTTCCAGAAACGTGAGGTGTCATTTAATTAAATAGTAGAGAAAAGTACACAGCTAAGGGTTAAATATTTAATTCATTTTTGCTATATTTACATGAATAAAGCTTTTGCTTTATCATGTGCTCTATTTATAAAAAAATTCTCACAATTGTATGATTTTTGCGATGAATTTCCAGAATACGACGCATTATAAACCATATATCGATCAAAAATCATCCATATTTGTTTCTTCTCGCATTGGCTCAAAGTGATTCAATAACTATATAGATCTAGTGAATGCGTGGCCAGCAATATTGCCCAAATTTGCATTAGCCTAAATTATGATAATTCCAATTATTATAATAAACGCAACAATATTAGAGTTGTAAAAATATAACTATCCCTTTTTTGTGAGTTCAATTTATATAGAACAAACTCCTTATTTGAAGCAACGCGACAGCTTTATTGGAAAAAAACCTCTAAATTTGGCTCATGGTCATACGATGATGACGCCACCTGAGACGGCACCCCATTCGCCAAACTTCGCGCCACATCAGGAGTTTTGACAATGAATGCGACTTTTAATGAATTGGCTGAAGAAGAAGCATTGAGCGATTCTGGGTACCTTGAAAAGAGATGTCCTTTCTTGAAAAGCGTTCATTTTGTCATGAAATACGAATTACATTTGACTTAATCAGCTGGGGGGAAAAGTTTACAATATTAGTCATAAAAACCCATGAAAATAACTTTATTATTATATCTTTTGGTGGCTGTACCAAATTGGTTTTAAAATCAATCATTGGCTCACACATTTGCAGTTAGTACTCTTCGGTAGTACAAGACGCATTAGTGAGTGAAGTATTGATGAATGTACTTCTTATAGTACTTCTTACTATACTAGTGCATAAATTTCTATTGGAGATATGTAACATTTGCAGAACTGCATAGAAATCTGAGAGATCGTAAAATGGTTCAAAGCAATCGATATTCAGTTTTGTTATCTCATTGTATAATCGACAAAAGAGACTCAGTACTCTTTGGTAGTAC
>BGPR01010410.1:17238-34393 GCA_013235015.1 Araneus ventricosus | reverse complement strand
CCTTTCAACAGCGGAATCGATGAAGAACGAAATTCAGTGATAGCAATGTTTGAAAATCTGATACAAAGGTTTCTCAGTTCTAAATATTTGTAGAGCAGGTGGCACTGGCGGGTTGTGGCCAGCTGTTAGAATCGATGAAATCTACAACTGTCTGGCAAATTTGAAAAATGCTCATTAGGAGATGTAGTCTTAAATTTGCAGCATTACTTGCAAATAATGATTTTAATATTTCTAAGCCGAAATCCACGACGGTTGGCAACCACCACCTGTCCTTATAACTAATTTTATTTATATCTTTAACCTCCAATTAACATATCACCCTGATTTCATTCTCCATCATTTGCGGGTTATTAATTTAAATGAGGAGTCTAATTATTTTCTAACAAAATGTTTCGAAACACCAAGTAATACTTCACTCACTAATGCGTCTGTGCTACCGAAGAGTACTGAGTCTCTTTTGTCGTTATGAATGAAGATAACAAAGCTTGAATATCAATTTACTTGAGATCTTAATTTTGATCTCAAGGTTGAAGATATTTGCATATCTGTGAAATTTATGCTGGTATATAAGAAGCACTACCTATTTTTCCAAAGAAACATTCATCAATACTTCACTCTTTACTAATGCGTCTTACTTACCGAAGAGTACTGATCACGTCAGTGTAGATGAATGTAAAACTGAATATCGGTGCTTTGAATCATTTTGATCTCTCGTTTCTGCCGGTTGTGCAGATGTTGCGCCTCTCCAATAGAAATTTGTACTGGTATATAAGAAATGCTATTACTAGACATGGGTTTAGTTGGATCTCGGTTGGGATGAGTTATTTAATTTTAAAATGAGGGAGTCCTTTGTTGGACACCCTGTATATACCAGTGCATAAATTTCTATTGGAGATATGCAACATCTGCACAACTGCATAGAAAGCTGAGAGATCGTAAAATGATTCAAAACAATCGATATTCAGTTTTGTTATCTCATTGTATAATCGACAAAAAGAGACTTGTGCGGATCGGATTTTTGAAACCAGACCCAGCCCAAAAAAGCAATCTCTTTCATGTTCTACGTTAAATTTTAGTTCACGTGGGTGGAAATATTATCTTGCATGATAACATTTATCCAGGTTTAATTGTAGAAAATAGGTACATAATTAATTAAACAAAATATTTTGTATTTCTGCAGTTTAATGTAAAAAATAAGATGAATAAGAACAAGGAGAAAGCCTATATTACAATATAATTTAAAGGAATTAAAAATGTTCAAATAAAAAAATAGCTGAATGAATTTTACCGATTTGTTTCAACATTTTTAACCCTTCATTCTGGGAATCTTTTTTGCTTTTCTCTGAATAAAATACTTGGATTTTTTAAATTATTATTCATATTCACCTCATGAGGAAACATCGAAATGCTTTTACAACAAACTAAATTTTCAGCTAGCGCTGTAATAGCGTAGTCTGCCAAAATGTATGGAATACTTGAGATGCGATTGAGACTCCAAAGTTGAAATTGCCATTTCCGAGGCAAGGAAGCTAAACGATAATCGTAAAAATAAATTAAAGGAACTATTTTCTTTTATTTTATGTACTTGAAACGACTTTGAAATGTTTAAAATAACTCGTAACCTGTTTGAAATAACTCATATTATTAATATAATAGCCCAGATCTGTCTCTCGGTAACGCTGTGACGTCACCAACAATAAAAACTGGCGCCATAACACTGCGAGACGTTAAACAGCATTATTTCATTCTTAGAGATCCTAAATTTCAGAAATTTTAAATTTAAAAGAGTATCTTTCTAATTTTAAATTTAATAGCTCTAAAATAGTGAAATAAAATTTGCTATCCATTGATATAAAATTTATCTCGCTATGATCAATAGTTCCCGAGAAATTTTAAATTATATTAATCATATATTTCAAATTAATTTCCGTTTTTTAATAGAAAGTAATAAATCACGTCAGTGGTATATCAAGCGCGTGATATAGTTTGGACGCCACGATGCATCTGATTATTTATTGCAAAAGTGATAATATAATTTGATAATATTTTTTGGCAACGTTTGACAAGCAGAGAAGTGCTTTGATTATATTAGAATTTCGAAAAAGAATTCCTTTGAAATTTTAACTTTTGACTTACGTTTGGCAAGCTGAGACTTTCGTGGTTACTGAATTATAATAGAATTGTTAAACAACGAAAAATACTTCACACGGAATGTTGTTTACCAAGAGGTGTTTTGAATAAAGAAATATGTAAATAATATGTAAATAAAAATTATTTCCTGTCATAAAACATATGTTTATTTTATTTGTTCAATCAATGTTATACATTTCTCTCGCATATATATCTATTTAAACACGTCAAATTTGACGGGAAATCTGTCGAGTGAAGAGGGAATTTGCATCCGTCTTACCATAACGGGTGAGTTTCTAGTTTCGAAATAATTCATAACTTGATAAAAAAAAAAACTCACAACTTGTTTGAATTACATAAAGTAAACGATGATTTTAGCAGAGTAAACTTTATTTATCTTTAGATCATAATAATACAAGAAAGGGAGACCAACGTACAGTGGCGAATCCAGGGGGGGGCTATCGGGCGCCACCCCCCCCCCCCAGAGACAAGCCAGAATTCCTGATTTAATTTAACATAATTACAACTGTTTTTTCTTAATTTCCCTCGTTAAAAAAATAAAAAAACGTTTCAACATTGCTTTCTGGCTTGACAGGCTCGAAATTTTTCCTATTTTTGTAGTCATTCCACTTGTAGCTCTGACGCGATCGAAGACATTTTTTGGCTAGTTATTTCATTGTAATTTTTATTAAATTATACAAAGTATTGTATTGCTCTTTATGATTCTTATTGTCAGGTGAGTCAAGTCTGTAAAGTTAAAGGGTTTTGGTTTACTTTAGCCTTGAGGTTTGACATTCGTCACTACGATACAAACTTTTTATGACCTCCCCCCCCCCCCCAGACCCGAATCCTAGATTCGCCACTGCCAACGAATGAACAAGTATCCTAGAAACCTGGAGTTGAGTTGTACATTAACAACTTATAACTATTGTCAAAAACAATTAACACATTCAATTACTAGTTTTAACATGAAAAAGATTAAGAAAAGTTAATATCTTGAGAAGCTCTGTAACAAGTTACAAAGGAAAATAATTTTGTATCACTGTCTTGATTATATTTAACAGTGATAAAAAAAAAAGTTATCTGTATACGTCAAGTCTTAAACAGCTGAATACAATCTAAACTTTTGCGGAAGCAAAAGAAGGAAGAGTATCACATATCACTACGCTTAACTACAAGAGTTATTGCCACTTCTGTTTATGTGCATTCGCACTTTTCACTTTTATGGCACATCACCACCTCAACACCTCGGAATTAACCTTCACAATCCGTGATTAATTTAAGCAGACCTTGTGTCACTCCATCCCGAATTTTATCACCTCAAACAAACACGAATGTTAATGAAAAAGAGTAAATAGATCTCCGTCTGTTTGAAGTAGAAAATATGTCTTCTTCACGTATCTGCCGACGTCATGCGCTGTAGTTGTTAGCATTCTAAGAACACCAACAGCAAAACAAAGAATCATGATGGGCTTGTTGAGTCAACAATAATATTCCGACTAAAAAAAAAGTCCATCTGGACTTTGTAATAGTGTAGGCAATTTCCCCGGTATCCATGGGCTTGTCATAGTTGCTAAGGTAAAACTGATAAGATCGTAAAATATCAGTGAGAGATATCTGTTCTTCCACAACTGAGCAAAAAGCCCGACAGATGAGAGGCAGAAAACGGCCCTTGCTATCTCTGGAATTGTCATGTATTTCTTGTGTCAACTTTTATACCGTGCGAGCGCGTTATCATAGTTTTAGAGATTTGTATTTTGATTTTTAAAATTTTTGTGTCGGTTTGTGAAACTGTTGTTTATAACTACTAAAAAATTCCGAATTCAAGATGGTGTGTCGGGCATACGCAGCGACGTTACCGAGTTCGATTCAACTTTTTCTTTGCGTTATTTTTGTTCTGAGTAGCATAAGTTTTGCTGCTAATGTGACTTTTGCATTTGAAGAATTTGTGACATCAGAAGATGATAGCGATCCTGTTCAAACTTTCAAGATTTCCAAAGCAATATTTGGAGCTATCAGATGGAAATTTGGAAAAAGTATGAATTTTTCAAATTTTTTCTAGTATTGAAATATGTTTAAATTAAGACCCTTAAAGCATTCTGGTAAAAAAATATTTTCTTTTAATTTTTATTCTCTTTAATGGATCTTTATTATTTCTTGTCCAACGAACTTTATCCTTATTCTCCTATCCGGACAATTTCGTTTTAAAGTAGATAAAATCAACATTTCCTTGTTTTGAATAACTGATTATATATTTTCAAGTCTCTCAAGAGCTTGATTTTCAAGTTTTTGTTTAATTTAACATAGAAAGTCAATATTTATAATTACAAGATTTTGAATAGTTTATATATGACAAATGCACATTAAACTACTTATGAATATTTATTATATCCATCATTAAGTAACTCTTGATGAAAATAAATAGTCTAGTTATTGACTATTCCTTGGAAAACACATTTATCATTAACTTAAATATTTCTTCATAATTTTACCGAATTATAAATAAATTGTGATTTTAAAAAAACATTTCCTTTGATTCTCCGTAGTAATTTTATCTTTCATTACCGTGTTTTATATTAATTATTAGTCATTAATTATTAACCATTATATTATGGGGTAGATGAAGTACCAAACATTCTCTTAAAACAGGGTTATTTACTAATAGTTACTTTTTGCAAATAAATGGAGCGTCGTCCCTCTCGACTATCTACGGGGTTACTTTTCTGATCTTTCTTCATTAATATTCAATCTATCCATTGCTCAAGAGATGACTGAATAAGACAAAGGAGCAAAACTGTCTGTTGGGTGATTTCAAGAGAGACAAATTAGTTCCATTAGGGGAGAAAAATTCTAAACGTTTAGAAGAATGGCAGTTGTGTTATCCAAGATTCAGAAAAAAAAATTCTTCTTTTAGAACATCTGTACCATCTGTGAGGCAAAAGTTAATATAGCAGGTTAAATTGTAATATTTTTCCCTTCAAATGCTATGCTTCTCAAGAGGATTCTAATCAAATCTTAAAAGCAAAAAGGAGATAGAATCTTTTCTTTCTTGATAGTAAGTCATCTTCATGTATCATAATATATTTTATTCATATTTTATGATAACAGTACAGGGTAGTCATAAATTATTGGACACATTTCAAAAATTAATAAAAAACTAATCATGTTACAACTGCGTTTCTTTCTAAATGAGAGAACAAATAAAATAGTTTTTTTTCAGATAGGTGGCGCGGCGTTCTAAATTTGCAACAACGAGAGATTTCCATACACAATGGCTACCAATCAACAGAAGCCGAGACGCATTTTCCGGTTTCCTTTCTTGGATTTTCTTGAATATATCGAAAACTATTCAGTTTTTGAATTACAATTGATTTAACAAATTAAAGAACACAAAATTACCTATAAATACATGCTTTTATTTTTCTTCTAGCTTTAATAGTTTCACACATAATGGCTTTCGAAAATGGGAGATGTCCAATAATTTACGACCACCTAGAGTACCGTACCGGCTCGTTACATACCTGAAAAAATCACACTTTTTTTTGATGTGCTCTGATTTAAAATAAACCGTAGTTGTAACATTATTAGTTGTTTTTATTATTTTTTGAAATGGATCCAATAATTTATTACTACCCTGTTCATCTTCTTTTTTTTATATTTGTCCGTTTTTAAGCTAGGTTTTCAATTTCTAGGCTTATTCAAAAAATAATTACGAAATAATTATTTTTTCAACGCATTTTAATTCCTTTTTTCATTTCTTATACATTCCTAAAAGTTATGACAAAATCGCAATATCTTTTCATTTCCTGTAGCGACTTTATTACTGCTACTACGCTATGAGAATGCAATAACACGAACGAGATAGCGTCATCCAATTTTTTAAAAATTATAAATGTGATATGCAGAAAAAAGAGATAAAAATTTGGAATAAGACATTTTTTAGAAACAATGAGATCGAAGAATTTTTGAATTCTCATTGTGTAGTCTCTGATATCTGAGTTGCCTATTCAGAATGAGAGTGCATATCAGGTGTCTTTTTATGGTGAATCGATATTCAAAATCGACTCTAAAGAGAAACATATTTTTAATTTGAACTAGAAAGGGGATGATCCCATTTGGATAACAGAAATTGATGCGTCCTTTCTTGCAAAAGGGTCCCCTGCCTTTTGTTGTATTCCAATTCTGATTTGAGTTCAAGATAGCAAGGCACAGTGGGGTTTTAACTGTTAAGTTTTTAATTGTGGTGGGAATATATGAGTGGTATATGATTTATGTCAGTGTGGGGATAACTGCCGCTCATGCCATGGAGGAAGAATTATTGCGACTGTTCTAATACACCGGTTGATTCGGAGCAATTGTTCAATAATTAGTAAGAAGGTCTGGAATACAAAAGCAAGTAATAAAAGATAAAGACTTGGGACAGCAAACGCAAGGTACGATTGCTAGAAGGGTCGCTGTGATAGTGAAGCAACAGGTTGTATAGCGATTAATTCGCCAGCCTGGGTTTTTTTTCACAGCCGAAACCACATTTTCAACTACAGTGTGTTCATTGTACATAACTACATTGGACATCTATGGACGTTTGAAAACCTACGAGCAACAATTCAACACATTTCTCAAAAGCACATTGGCATTAATTTTTAAGCTGGCACTGTTTAAAATTTTTGCTCGATCCACATTTGCTGCCAACACGGTTCAACGACAGAACCTATCGGATATTCTTGGAAGAGTGTTCCAGCAGCTATTCGTCGTAACATGTTGTACCGCAATATCTGTAGTCCTGTTCTTTTCGCTACTTCTCTTAGACGACCTCTTTAACAGTCTGGCATTGTGGGAAATTTTTACTAGATGCACATTCGCTGCCAACACGGTTCAATAGCAGAACATCGGATATTCTTGGGGGAGTGTTCCAGAAGCTAATCGTCGTAACATGCTGTATGGCAACATCTGTTGTCCCGTTCTTTTCTCTACTGTTCTTGGAACGACCTCTTTAACGGTCTGGCGTTGTGGGAAATTTTTGCTCGGTCCGTACTTGTTGCCAATATGGCTCAAAAGCAGAACTTATCTAAAGCGGGCCATTCACCGTTCTTCCAAAATGGAATTTTTGGAACAGGGTAAGGAAAAACTTAACGCCAAGGTCATAAACCTGTCAAATTTGGAGCAAATGATTCAAAGTGGTTGAATTCCAAAGAACTTAAAATCCAAAACTGCATCCGCTGATTCCAATTTGGGACCTCGATGCTAGGCTAGCGGGAAAACAACAGTTCTGCCTAGATTGGAACCTCGTGTCGAGGCTAGAAATGAAACTCAAAATCCTGCCTTGTAAGGGAAGAGTAGTGTGGGTGGCAGGAATTCTGCGACTTTGAACCTTGTCTCAAAACAAACTTTGGAACATCCGTGAATGCTTTGCCCAATTTTTCGATTAAAATGGGTGGTGAAAAAAAACGGTCTTAGGACAAATGGCATAGCTAGCCTTCTCGTGAATGCCCACTTTAATATTCGTTGAGGAGTGTTCCAGTAGCTATTCGTCGTAGCATACAACATCTGTTGCTCTGCTTTTAGAAACACCTCTTTAGCGGTCAACGTTGCATTTGCAACCACATTTTCCAATGTAAAAATGTCTTATCTGTGTAAAACCTTGCTCCCACGGTCTGTAGCTTGATTCATTTAGTGGTTGCTCAGGGTTGTAATTAGGATTTTCTGTCGTTCGGAATCCGACCAGTCGCATCGTTCCCACGGCGCGTATGCAATCTACAACAGTCTGTAGGAAAGGGTTAACGAGCTGTACAGATATCTCTGTCCTTCGACTCGTTGGCCTTTGATATCCGAGCATTTACCGACATTTTACCAATACGCTCGAGACATCCTCAAACCCCTCAAGTGACAAAGAGTCTTTGCGTTTCCACGTAGGAAGATAAGAGGTACTTCAGACAACGATCCATTGACCGTGGAAACAGGACTTAAGCCTAATTTCCCAGCAAATAATTTAACTGAGCATTTGCCGGCACTTTACCAATACGGTCGAGCCATCCTCAAACCCCTCAAGTTACAACGAGTCTTTGCGTTCCCACTCAGGAAGATAAGAGGTACTTCAGACAACAAGCCACTGACCGTGGGAACAGGGCTGAACCCTAATTTCCCAGCAAATAATTTAACAGTTATTCTGAATCATCCTGTAAATTTTTATTACGTTTACCTTAAGTGAACAGGAGTTTTAATAAATCAATTTTTGAAACGAAAAGAGACTTTGACATCTTACGGATAACTAACTACCCGTTTTCTTGACCATACTAGCTTATGCGGAGGCTAATGTTATTACACCAAACTTTCGAAGCTCAACTTAATTTGAAATCTAAAAGTCGGTTTTCATGTTAAATCGGTTTTGTTTCTATTATTTAACACATTTCTGAAAGAAAATTAACATAAAATTCTCTTAATTTTGTTAATTGACAAGATCGTAATGAATCGTAGTAACGTGGTAGAAATATTTAAAAGTTCTGATTTGACTCTTAATAAAGATTTTTAAATGTTTTTCACGTATTCTATATTTTATTGATAAGTGAACTAGTTAACATGACAATATGTCAACTGTGGTACACAGTAAGGTTGAAATTCCAAAAACGCTTTTATTTCCAAAACCATATGGGAAATTGAAAAAAATGGAATTTGTTAGTTTTATAATTATTTATCTTGATAAATTTTGAAGTTCTTGATTGTTATTTTCATTTGATTCCCGCTGTGTTATAAATTTTTCTATGATGGCAATATTGGTCAAAATAAGTTTCATATTTTAAATTAATATTTTTGTTTTAAGAATATGTTTCATGGGTGGATAAAATGATTAAAATCTTTGCTCAGAATCTGTGACAGGTTGTCTCCATTTTATATACATGGTTTTTAGTTTATCAGCATGATTGTTTTTCGAAGTGAAAAAAATTAAAATCCTATATGCAAATAATGCGTTAATTAGTTGCTTTAATAATTAATTACTCATTCATAGATAAATTACACTAATGTTTGATCAGTCATCGATGGAAAATTGAAAATGACAACCCTCATTACAAATAGATTAGAGTCCTTAAATGTTAAACAGAGTCGAATCACGTGATGTCCCTGTTACATGGCAAAACTATATGGACCTATCATCTAACTACACTTTGCTATAGGCTGTGCTGTTACACGAAACTGCAAGCAGCAAGTAAAAAGATTCGCAGCGGATTTCAAAACTAAATTGATGCGGGTATATTAGATGCATATTACACGAGCAAGAATTGACTTTAACATGAAATGTCTAATTAAACCAATGATAAATGAGTTTGATGAGGTAAATTTTCAGAGAATGTAGTAACAGCTTAAATCAGTCCTTAACTATATAATTGAAAATTACATGGCTTATCTATGCCTTGTAGTTGAAGTTTCAAGATATATTGCTTTTTTAATGACATAAAGAAAAGTTAAAGCTCTTTTCCTTTTACAAGATATTTAAACATACCTCACCATGTTTAACACTTACTCTGTTGTGGCATTATGCATGTTTAAAATCCATTTCAATGATACAAAGTACACATCAATACATTCTGCATTAAACATGTAGTTCATTCATTGAAAATAATTCCTTTTTAAGTTCATTGGTTATTTTGTGAACAAGTAAGGAAAAATATATTTGCATGGTTAACTTTCCTCTGAAAAGAATTAAGCAGAATATTTTTTTTATTTTATTTTCCTAACACAGCTATCTTGATAATCATCTTCAAATGGGGAAAAAAGCAATATTATATGAACATCATATTTATCTGAAGGCCAATGTAGATAACAACAAAACTTTATCTGTATTTCTAAAGGAAAGGAATGAGGCATCATATGATATTACAGCAAAATATATCAATTTAAATTGATAAGAGAAGAAAAAAGGAAAGACATTTCAGAAGGTCCTTCAATCACATTAAAAATGAGGAATTAGAGCTTTAATATCTACTTCCTTAAAGGAACAGTGTTGCAAATTGCTATGCAATAAATTATTCCTAACGGCCTTAACTGATATCCCTACCCGAAATCGAGATAATATTTGACCGTCAACTCCTGTTTGTGCCCTGGTGGCAACTTACCCGCGTTCTCTACCACGTGTTTCCTCAAAAGATTATCTCTCACATTCTTTATCTGAATAATATACGAGAAGAAAACAAGAAAATTGTAAACAAAATGGCTATTTTTTCATAAGTCTGTGAAGAAAACAAGAAATTCTGGAATTTTCTGAAATTTAGATAAAACTGGGAATTAATGCGTTTTTCAGCTTTGCATTTTTATGGCAATTTAGATACTCTGTAGCTTCTATTTGATATATTTCTTCTGTTTAAGAAGCCTGCATTATTTGAAGAAAAAAATTGGGAATGTTCTTCCCTCAACTTTTTCTTTTGCTTCTACATAAGAATGTTACTTGTACTATCAGAAATGATTGTGCCAAAATATTTTGGAACTAAACTTTATGGACTGATATCAATAAAATTACTTTAAAGGTATCCGAAATTCTCTAATATTTATCTAATTGCCTGATATCTATAAAATTATTTTAAGTGCCCGAAATTGGATTTCTCACTGATGGCTCATCATTGTTGGTTTCTTTTTACTTTCTCGTATACAAAGAGAAAGTATTGTAATCGTCAAAAAATTCGAACTCGAGATTTTGACGAATCTCCACGTTTTAGACCTCCCCGAGTCCGAAAAACACAATTTGGGAATTATGTCTGTCTGTCTGTCTGTGAACACAATAACTCGAAAACTATTAGAGCTAAAGGAGTGAAATTTGATATGTGATCTTGGCACATAATTTGTAGGTTTCTATCACATTTTGGACAAAATCCGTCTACGGGAAGTCTGTCTGTCCGCGTTCATTTGAACACTTTAACTCAAAAACTTGAATAGCTAGATGAATAAAATTTAGTACACAGTTTTATCATCAGGATTGTAAGTCCGTATCAAATTTTTGGCCAAATCTATCAAAGGGTTGACTGTCTGTATAATCGTATACTTCTGAAGACGATATCTTTTAAAATAAATGACTTAGATAAATGAAATTTAGTATGTAGTCTTGAAACCCTAATTGTAGATTTGTCTCCAATTTTCGTTTAAATCGGTTAAAAAGGGCGCTGAAATTGCATATTCGGTTTTTTCCCCATTCTACAACGCAAAAAAAGATAAAAAGGGCACGAACGCTGGGGCGTTTTCCCCACCGTAGGGAATACCACACGTTTTCTGGCGCGCGGTGTGCTTTTTCCCCCACCCGTGTTAGTCGTATGCGAGAAAGTTTCGGGGAGGCCACTCCAGCTGGATTATTTTCTTTTTATCAATATTTTTATCGAAACATTATCTTTACATTCCACGTCCTTTCCGATTATTCCTGCGGGGTAAGCGCTTCATTCTACTCAACCTTGTTTCGGTCCTGTTACTAAAGTGAAACCACTCTTCTACGGTCACCCTCCGTTCCATGCAAAATCAGGCGTGCTGAAGAGTTTTCGCTGTTGAAAGACAATATACTTATCGTAAAACGGAGTAACTTTGCATCGATTTCCATGACTTCCGACAGAATTTGGAGATTAGTTGCATGTATTTCTCTAAAAGAAAGGCTTTTCTAATTTTTTCCTCATTAAGGGATTATTAGAGAAACGTTTTGCAGCAAAATTTGATCATACAGTGAATTAATAATTAATTATGATTTTTCGAAATTTTGGGACAAAGTTGCCTCATAGGTGGGGATACTTTGCACTGGTTAATTTCTTTTAAGTATATTACAAAAAGAATTCTCTGGATGCAATTCTAAATATATTTATTGAAATTCTGGGTGGAAATATACAAGAAAAATAAATTTCATAAATGCCTGATTCACAATTTTACGCCATTGCATTCGGTCAAATCAGGACGTTTTAGAAATCCTTTTATCCAATTATTGCCGGGTGTGTTATTAATATATCTATCTATTACCGCGCCTTCTTAGTAAGATAACCGTTTATTATCATTTTAAGATCTATACTATTGACAGGAAAACCGAAGTCACTGAATTGGACTACACGTTGCAACGGTCTTTTCCTTCTAATTGGAGAAAAACTGGTAGTTTCCATATTTAGTTATATGAATTAGCTTTCTTTTGTAACAAACTGTTCACTTAAGGTACCAAAAAAGTTTTCTACACCTTTAAAAATAGCCTAAACTTGTGAAATCGCATTAAATCAAGCTTCTAAGGTCTCTGGAGAGAACTCCATATACTTACAAGTCCCTAACTTCCTTTCATACACCCTAGGCATATCTTAAGCTTAAGAAAACATTGTTTTTATTATTATTTAATACAAAAATAAATTAAAAACAGACTCGGGTTGCGGTTTATCACAAATTTGCTTGATGCAAAGAATCCCTCCTTCTCGGTGCAAAGTTACTCGCTAATATGTGGTTATGTGTGTGGTATTTTCAATAAGCGCACAGGATTGCCCTTTTCTTCTTTATTTTGACATTCTCAACACACCATACACACAATAGACGATCAACACAGAGCATATATTAGTAGAATATAAATATATTTAGTAATTTTCCGCTAATAAAGAGCGAGCTGTGCCTAATTGCGCAAGTAAAAACAAAACGTTGCGCCGAAGTACGATACAGCAACTTCCTGTACTCTCGGACTGCATATACTTAAAAAGTACACTCAGCGGCATCTATAGGTAGCATAAATGCAAACAAAAGAAAATTAAAAAATTAAAAAACATTAAAAAAGAAAAAAACTAGAAAAAATATGAAACAGAAGAAGTAATCAACGATGATAACAATACATCTTTTTGCGCGCCAAACGCAGCAGCATCCAGTGATTGCATCATGCATTTTATTACAACTAACCAACCCATCACTAAAGAATTAACCAACAAAAATTCCCTATAATAAAATAGCCAAAACACATAAAAGAAAAAACTAGAAAACAAAATAAAAACAATCAAAATGGAAAAATTAGAGGAGAACTCCCAATGGCGGACTTCATCAAAGAGCCACCCACCACAGGAGTTCTAATTTGGACAAATTTTCTGTCGAGGGCAAAATTTACAAGGTCAAAATATATACACTCTGTGGCTCTGAATCTGTCCAGTTGAAATATAAGAAATATAAAGGGTTTAATTAATTTTTAATTAATTCAAAGAAAAAATTTTTAATAATCTGTTAAATTTTATTAATTGTAACTGTTAGCATAAATGCACATATTTAGAAAATGAATAATATTATATAAGAAGTAAAGATTAAGAATAATAGACATACATTATCGTAAAAAAATTAATTACACCCTAACGAACAAATATAATTGGCATTCAAAGTAACAAAATGAAAACTATGCTTATTATCTTTCACAATTAAATGCACTTGCTTTCAGAAATGTTATACTTTCCTCACCAGAGACAGATTTTTCAGCACTAAAATTTTCACAGAAAAATTGGCTCATTGTCTTTTCCTTCTGGAATCTCCGGAATGATTGTTATATGTGTTTAAGGAATGAAATACACTAGTCAGTGTTCCCAAGAAGCTAGGAAAAAACTCTCAACCCCGTACCCCTTATCAGTTGATCTCTATTTCAGTATCAGTTGATCTCTATTTCAGTTTTCACACAAATTTTGTACTGGTGCAAAGTTACCTCCACGAGTACAAAATAACCCCGTTTCACGGTACTAAAACGAGCTTTAATTCATTATTTCTGACACAGTGGATTTTTAAACTTATCTTAAGAAAAAAAAAGTACATTATTCGAAGATCTTTAAATTTTTTTGAAAAAGAAAAAAAGCTTTTTATTTGTTCGGATCTTTCAGTTTTTCACGACTTAATTTTTTTTACTTTTAATTTTTAATTAAAGATTTAAAAAATAAAGCCCTAATCGATTCGTCGGTAGTTGTAGAGGAGTGGGCGATAATATCATCAGTTTTTTCCAAGGTGTTGAGCTGATGATTAAGAATTTAATGATTTTGTTTATTTGTACTATCCCGCAATTGATCCAACTTTCTTGTTGATTTCCCGTAACCACACTGACGCAACACTTCTATACGCTGGCCTAGATTCAAAAAAACGAGCTTAGAAATCGTTTAGTGAACAAAAGACTATGTCTGTAACGCTCTTGGCACCTTGTTCTGTGCTAAGTAATCATGATTAGTGATGGTGGTTATTGCAAGAACAACCGGTTTTCGGTTATACCGGTTTTTTTCACCTCCGGTTTAACCGGGTGGTTAAAACCACTCAAAATAACCTGTTTTTGAAATAACCAGTTTTCGTTGGTTTTTTTTGTTGTTGTTGTTGATTTTTTAAGAAATAACGTTTATTGACAAAAAAATTTAATAATAATATACAAAGAGTATGTATTAATATAATAAGTAATATCAATAAATAAGTAATTAATGTAATATATATGTTTCCGGCAATGTGTGAAATGCCGGCATTCGATAGAATACCTAGACATTCTATAAAATGCCGGGCGTTTTCAGGCATAGTATGAAATATGAGATTTATTATATACTTTTCCTAGGCATTGTTTATAATACCTAAGCATTCTATAGAATGACAAATGCTATTTAGGCAAAGTATGAAAAAAGTTCATAATAAGGCTATTATTTAAAAGGCGTGTATTCCTCAAAAATACAAAAGTTATTTTTAAAAAATAATAAGAGTACCGTTAAAAAATCTTTTATTCAAAATTCGTAAAGCAAAATGAAAGTTTTCATATCAAAGTTTATGCCTTTCTTATTAAAGAAAACAAAATAAATTGTGAATCTACTTATTACATCAAGGAAGCAAATAATTTAATTTTGAATTGCACTTAACTTTATTTCTTATATAATCAAATCGGCGATTTATTTCGTACTTTGCCGGTTTGTCATTTGGCATTCTATAGAATGCCTAGAAAATGTGTGAAATATAAATCGTTTCATACATTGCCGGCTAGTTTTAAGCATTATATACAATGCCTAGGCATTCTATAGAATGCCGGATTTCAAACTTTGCCGGTAACATATATATATAAGTAATTAATGTGATTATAAATAAGTGATTATAAATAAGTAATTAATACAATAAGTAAATAATAAATGGGTAATTAATACAGTCCCTATTAACACAAGATATTCTACGATATCTCCACGATGTTGCTACGATATTCTGAATGCCGCACAACAACGTAAAGATATCGTATGAATATTGTAGGGAATCTTCTGCTAATAGGGGTAAGTATTGTAGACAAAATTTTAAGAATTGTATTAAGTATTGTCGACAAAAATAAAAAAAAGAAATTAGAGACTACAGACTATATATATATATAATCGTATTTTGTGTTGCTTGCGTCTATATGTATAATAATAAAAATAACTATATATAAATTTTTATACATTCCCCCGGTACTATTAATCATATTTATTAAAATATTTTTGGCACACTAAAATTTTACACAAAATGTTCTACTCTTCTGCGACCAAAACTAATCTAGTTATGAAAGTTTGACTACGACTATGTTAGACCATTTCAGTGCCCACCTCGAGGAAGAGGTTGCAGTTGATTGGCCTAAGATGATGAAATTCAAAACTTCATAACTCGAGCCTAAAATCGAGCCAATCGTTTGATAGCTGATTTTGTGGGTTTTTTACCCGGTTATTGAACCGGTTATAACCGGGACAAAAAATAACCGAAAAAAAAGGGTTAACGGAAACAAAAAACCGGTTTTCGGTTTAAACCGTAAGTTTTTGCCATCCCTAATCATGATCGCTTGAGTTTTCCCATCCAGGTAAATGCTGACGTTCACTTTTCAAAGGAATGATTAATTTCGATCTGATTTCCGGTATTGTTTGTGATTGTATATACTTTTTCGCTTCTTTCTCTAAATGAGAGGCCCAAGGAATAGGAAGGAATAGATTTCAGTGGATTTGAATGGGCGACGAACCCTGCCGCTTGGAGAGGGTTTGAGTGGCCGTTCTTAAAGGTTGTTTAAACATTATGTTTATGTGCAAAGTGGCAAGAGAGTGACCGTTGTACAAGATTGGTCGCTTAAAGAAATTTTATTGTAATTTTTACTTTCCTATCAGCTTTCTCATATTTTAAATAACGGATAGCGTTATTTGCAGGTACAGTACCTGCGGATAAAACATTTGCAGGTATAGCACCTGCAAATAATCACTTCCTTAAATAATTACAATAAGCGTGATATCTCCAAAGATTATCGAAACATTAGATGGACTTGATTCGTTGAGAAGGTTTTTTCATATATATTTAAAAGGAAAAGGCAATTTTGAAACAAAAGATATCATCAAAAACTGAGACAACATCCAATTAATTTGATAAGAAATCTGTATTTTTATTTTTAAAAGAACTCTTTAAAGAAAATTTTAAATAAATTTTAAAACAAACATTAAATAAATTTTTTTCGCCCCTAAGAGTATGCCTCCATAAAAAATAGCGGCATTTTCTGGATTCTCGTTTAAAGTTTGAAAAATTAGATTTCGAAATATAATCAGGTGATATGTTTATGTTTCCCAATGTTATCAAAGTTATTCAGTGCAGCAGCATTAACATACTCAGATATGTAATATAAACTCTGTAGCACGCGATACTGACGTCAAATGAATGCGTTCTATTGCATATAGACATCTCATATTTCGTCACGTGAATAACTGTCTTTCCGTTGCATAACAAGATTGATTGAAATATTTGAGACCATTGGAATCAAATGAAAATAATACGCATGCATTCGTATCCTGTTGAACCAATTCATCCAGCTAAAAAGTGCATGACTATTTATTAGCTTTCATTTAGATATTCTTGGAAATCTATATATAAAAAAGATAATAAATCTATATATAAAAGATATCTGGAAAAAAACATACTTAAGGCAAATTCGTACATTGAAAAACTCAGTGCGACGATGTTTAAAGATATTTTCGTACCGGGATTAAATTTTTTTGTCACAAATATTTTCAAGTTGTAAAATCTTCCCTATCACAATTTTCCGCTGATAGCGGTTTGTAAA